>APFE030863196.1:140363-386198 GCA_000404065.3 Pinus taeda | reverse complement strand
AAGGAATTGAGGAAAGGTTTTGAAATGACTAATTTGGGCTATGTTCATTACTATCTTGGTATTGAAGTAACTCAACATCTGAAATCCATATTCCTTTCTCAAAAGAAGTACATTGGAGATCTGTTGAAAATGTTTGGCATGGCTGAATGCAATCCTCTGACTACTCCAATGGAACAAAACTTAAAGCTCATATCCATTGAAGGAAAAGAATTTGAGGATGCAACAAAGTATAGACAACTTGTAGGAAGTCTAAACTACCTGACTACTACCAGACCAAACATTTTGTTTGTTGTTGGAATCCTCTCTAGGTTTATGCAAAGCCTTGTGAGGGACATTGGTCTGCTGCAAAAAGAGTTATAAAGTACTTGAAGGGAACTCAAGACTTTGGAACCAAGTATAAACAGGTGGGCAGCTTCATCTTGATTGGATACTCTGATTCAGACTTCGATGGAGACAAAGAAACTGGGGTATCTACTTCTGGTTATGCTATGAGTCTTGGATCAAGAGTCATCTCCTGGAGATCACGCAAACAATCAATTCCAGCAGATTCCACAATAGAGGTAGAATATGTGGCAGTAGTTGAGGAAACAAAAGAAATTGTGTGGCTCAGGAAAATTCTGGAAGATTTGTAGGTAAAACAAGTACATTCGACTCCACTCATGATTGATAATACCTCGACAATAAAGTTGGCCAAGACCCCAAAGTTCCATGATCAAACGAAGCACATAAATACAAAATATCATCTGATTTGACATCATCTTGAGGCAAAAACAATCCATCTTCGCTATTGTTCCACTAATGAGCAGATTGCAGAGATCTTCACCAAAGTGCTTGGAAGAGAAAAGCTTGAAAGATTCAGAATGATGCTTGGACTCACTAACATCCCTTCAGATTAAAGTGGGGAATGTTGACACCTAATCATAGGGATTGGGTAAACAACTGTAAATAGTGTAAATAAATAATAGAGAAAATGGAGAGTCATCGGGAGATGAAACTCAACAGTCACTCCCTCATGTATATAATAATGAACAACCTAAATGAATAATATAATCTCATTTGAGGAGTTACCTCCTAGCCTGACAGTTTGAATGGCTAATTACGTCGTTTGGTTTATGTAATACTCCCGCTACATTCATGCGTGTGATGAATTATGTGTTGAGGCCATTTCTTGATGAGTTTTTCATAGTCTACTTAGATGAAATATTAATTTTTAGTAAATCTCGTGATGAACATGTCATGCATGTAAGAAAAGTACTCGATGTCTTGAAAAAAGAACAGTTGTATCTTAAGATGTCAAAGTGCGAGTTTGGAAAAACCTCTTTAGTTTACATGGGTCATATTGTTGGAGGAGGTGATTTGAAAATAGATCCCTCCAAGGTTAATGTCATTGTGAATTGGCCAAGGCCCAAGACAGTTACTGAGGTAAGAAGTTTTTTGGGGGCATCCCAATATTGGAGGAAATTCATTGCTAATTTTTCTCTTATAGCCGCTCCTTTGCATGTGTTGACAAGTGCGAAAAAGGCTTTTCAGTGGGGAGGCAAACAACAAAAGGCCTTTGATGCATTGAAGGAAAATATGAATACAACTCCAGTACTTGCACTTCCATACTTGAGATAGTCATTTGAGATTCAGACTGATGCTAGCGACTACGCCAAGGGTGCAATCCTTATGCAACATGGTAAGCCTATCTGTTTTCATTCAGAAACTTCTAATGGTGCAGTGATTAACTACCCTACATATGACAAGGAATTGTATTCATTGGTGCAAAGTGTGAAAAAATGGAAACACTACTTGATGGGTAAGGAAACAATCATTCGCACTAATCATCAACCATTGCAATACTTACAATCACAATCAAAGTTGCAGCAATCAAGGCACTTCCGATGGATGGGTTTTCTCCAACAATTCCACTTGGTAATCGGGTATATGAAAGGTATCTACGATAAAGTTGTTGATATGCTTTCTAGGCCTATTGTTAGTGCAACTACTTTACTCAAGCATAATTCTGTTTTACATGAAAGTTATATTGAGCAATATGCATTAGATAATGAATTTCAAAATGTTTATGCAAGCTTGAGTCAAGCTAACCAAGTAGAGGAATTGGATTATCATTTGCATGATAACTTGTTGTACCATCTTTGCAAGCTTTGTATTCCACAAAGAGAAAGAGTTAACATCATAAGAAAGGCACATACTTCTCTTATTGCAGGTCATTTTGGTGTAAGCAAGACGATGGCACATCTAAAGAGGTATTGTTACTGGCCTCGTATGCTTGAAAGTGTGTCTCGTTTATTAAAGGATGTTCATTATGTGCAATCAGTAAGCCTAGCATTAGGAATTTAGGATTGTACAAACCACTTTTGGTTCCTTCATGACCATGGGAGAGTGTTTCTATGGATTTTGTAGGAAGTCTTCCATTGTCAAAAAGAGGTGATGATTATTTGTATGTAGTTGTGGATAGGTTCAACAAAATGTGTATTTTGATGCCATGTAAAAATCAAGTTATAGCTGGATGTACTGCTCAGTTATTCTTTCAAAATGTTTAGGTGCATTTTGGATTGCCCAAATCCATTGTTAGTTATCGAGATTCTCGCTTTGTTGGGAATTTTTGGTCAAGCTTGTGGCGATTCATTGACACCAAATTGAAAAAGAGTACAACTTTCCATCCACAAACAGATGGTCAAACAAAAGTGGTGAACAGAACAGTGATACATCTTCTTCGTGGGTATTGCAGCAAGCATCCTAAGTTGTGGGATGAACATTTGCACTATATCCAGCATGCGTACAATCGAGCCAAGCACTCTTCAACTCAAACTTTGCCATTTGAGACATGCTTGGGATACTTGCCTAAATCTCCTTTGGATTTTATTTTTGGCAAAGATGTTGCTATTGAAGGTCATAGCAACATAGACAAAGTAAAAAGTTCATTGAACAAATCCAATTAGTACACCAGAAGTTACAAGAACAGCTTGAGAAAAGCTAAGGCAAGTACAAAGCAAGGCACAACAAACATCGTCAAGATCACAAGTTCCAAGTTGGTGATGACTTTTGGCTTCACATTAACAAAGAGAGGCTCCAAGGAGAAGGTAAAAAGTTAAAACCAATTAGATATGGCCCATTCAGAATTTTGGAAAAGATTGGTAACAATGCATTCAGGTTGGATTTGCCTTCATATATGCAAATTTATGTTGTTGTTAATTTTGAGAATTTAAGGTTGTATTATCCTCCTTTGATTGAAGATCAAGGAGAGAATATTCAAATTCCATCTATTGAAGACTTTTCTCTAGAATTCCTTGATGAGCTTCAGCAAGACATTATACTTGACAAAAGAACAAGGACATCAAAAAGGGGAAGTATCGATTATCTTCGAGTGGGGCTCAAGGGTACAAATCCTTTAAAAGTGAAATGGATATAGGTTGGAAAGGTGAGGGAACTATACCCTCACCTGCTGGACAATTGAAAGTGATATTTTGGGGTCCAAAAGGCTTCCAGTGGGGAGGAGTGACCAGGTGCTCAAAATTAGGCTCAAAACTCAAAGTGGCAAAATCTCGATAAACTTAGCTTTAGATCGAAGTGCTCGTCATCTTGATTCCAACGGTGTGAATGACACTCAAATCCAAGCTCCTACGAAGAAGTTAGAGCAAGTGAAAGTTTAGGTTTAACTTGGACAAATGGTAGGAGAAGATGACATGATAGGACTCTTCAACGAATGGGGAAGCGCCAAGTGGCAGGCCTCCATTGGCATTGCATTTTGCAAATCGCATATCGTAGGTGGGTGGGCATTAAAGAATCAGCACCAGAACAAGCCAGGGTATGATGCGATAATCACAATCGCACATCGTAGAAGGGAAGTACTACAGAAATTCCCCCCTAGCATACCGGGTTGCGATGTGATAATTGCGATTTGTAGAATCTCATATATATGTTACCCCCTCACTCTACCGATTGTGATTTGCAATAGATCCTAGATGTGATAAGATTATGGGTTTCTATTGATAGTTCTGTCAGGTTCGTTGTTTATTGCAATCACATATCGCCCACGTCATGTTCACAAACCATAAGACCTGTTGGTTCCCACCAATTGCGATTTGAGATGGAGTTGTCGGTGCCGATAGCTTATGGTCGTTGTGCGGTGAAATTTTCACCCAGTTAGTGCTTTTTGGAGCGAAATTGTAGGATCATGCCGGAAATTGTGCAATTTGTGGAGCAAATATTGGTAAAACTAGGAGAGGTCATAACTTCTTCATTGTTCCACCAAATTGGATGCAAAAAGAGGTACATGGCCATTTTTGGAGATTTTGGACTCATTGGAGTAGGTTTCAGAAGCATTTGAGCATTGTAAACACATCTTTACACTTTTGAGCATAATAGAGAGGTCCAAGCCATTGGAAACTGGACCAAGGAGATGTAGCCCAAGAGGGGTGAACTCCTTTATCATGCTCCTGTTGTAATGTGTTTTTGATGATGTTCTGTACATGTTTGTGCTGATGTTCAGTCTCTTATTTATGTTAATTTTCTCATAAAATTAACATAAAATATCATCATTTCACTTGCAAAAATTCATGAATTCGTAAGCACAATGAAAGCATTTTGTTTGTAATATGAGTAGTATCTTAGCACAACAATTTAATATTCTAAATCAGATCACAATAGGTGAGGGCTTTTTTGAAGGGCCAAACGCCCACGAATTTGTCAGTTAAAGCATGATCTCTCATGTATTTAATGTAATCCCAATTAGATTGGAATGCACATTAAACTTTGGATACGTGGTTGCTTTTGGAAAGTAGCTTCCTATAGGTCTCTCGCTAGTTGAAGTCTACCTTCAAGATCCTTGCTGCTAATTTGAGCCTGGATTTTCTGCAACCTCATCAAAGCGAGGATTCTTTAATTGACGAAGGTGATGGTCCCCTGTAGTAAATTTGTTATAGGAGGGAGAGTAGCTCCCTCATACAATGCTAATCGTGGCATTTGGAACTTCACATATAACAGGGAGTCAATGACAAGGTAAGGTAGGGTTTTTTTTCCAAAAATCAATGTGTCTAATTTTAATGAACATTAATCATCATCTTTTCATAATATAATATATATATATATATATATATATATATATATATATTTTTTAATTAATTTAATTCATAAAAAGATTAATATAAAAATATCACACTTATTTAAAATTTAAATTTATATTCTAATTAAATTTATAAAATATGTCCTAATATTTTAAATTTTTTCTTTTATTTCATTAGTAGGGAAACCAAATTTACATTATTGTCCCTGCCTTAGGCAGGTGATAACATGCTGTAAACTTTTGACTATGAATTAGTTTTCTTTTTTACTAAAAATTAAACCATATTATTTAATGTTAACATTAAAAGTAAAGATTTTTTTTTTTTAAATAATTTAGTTTATTTTTTAGCATTTGATTGGCTATAATCCCATTCTTCTTGATTTCATTTTGTAAATGCATTGTACATCGCTGCCATGAGATATGTACAATCAAATAAATATCACTCAAATCTTGGATGTATCGTCTGCTTTATCTTTATGACCTCTGTGACGACAACACGAGCTTGGTGGTGGGAAAGATATAAGCCACACCAAACACGGTGGCAACAACATACAACATGCCATATCCTTCGTGGAATATCTCGGTGAGATCTCTGTCCAAGGAAAAAGTCTTCAGCTCATGCCAAATCCTCTGTTTGAAAGCTTGACACTTCACACCAACATGTTAGATAAACAACGATTCTCAATGCGAAAATAGAACTTAAAGAAATCATAAAGAATGTAAAATTTGATGCCCAAGAAAAATACCTCCAGCCATTGATGCTAGCTTAAAATCTGTCACTCTTTTGTTGTACCACAAACAACCTTTGTTACTTGCTAAAAGCAACCACACTTCGTCGATGTTTGAGGTCGAAAGCACTCCGCTTCAGGAGCTAAGAACACAGAGAAAAGCAACCACACTTCGTCGATGTTTGAGGTCAAAAGGACTCCGCTTCATGAGCTAAGAACACAGAGAAAAGCAACCACACTTCGTCGATGTTTGAGGTCGAAAGCACTCAGCTAAGAATGCAGAGAAACACGCATGATTGCTTCTCGTACAGGCGATTAAATATCCAAATATAATACTCTAGTTTAGATATTAATATTGTAGCATAAAATGCTTCCTTATCTAAATGCATGTAGATGAATAGGTTAGCGTCTACCAATCTATTCACGTTAACATATCCATTTGCACTTTCAATGTGAAAAACTTAACTTCACAAGAAAGAGTTTTACATAAATAAGGATATGCTAATGCAAGTATAAGTGCATTCGTTAAACTACAACACCCTCAGACCACATAAAACAAAGCAATACGGAAAAATTTTGATTGTCGATCGGTGATCCTGCTCTGTTCAAACGCAGACCAACGGTAAAAACCATATACGGGCTCACTCCTTAGATCCGAGAAGGTAACTATACGAAACTCACTTGAGAATGGAATTCTAAAAAATCTGAAGGCACTTCCAAGCTCTGTTCTCTCAACTTGATGGTGTAAAACTGAAGGGGATTGAGATACAAGCTTGGGGACCAAACATAAATATATATAGCCAAGCTTCCATCAAGCTTTTGTTGGCTATGTGTCAGGTGTTCCACAGATCATGGTAGAGAACTCCAGATGGAGTAATGGACCACTTCAGAAGCTCCCAACAAGAAATTAATTAACTGTAGTTGATTTCCATAATTTAAGGAAATTACTGCAGTTGGTTTCCAGAAATTAAGGAAATGACTGCAGTTTAGTTTCGTAATTGTAGGCAGCAATTGGGAAAACATAAAGGAGCTTAACATTCTCCTACTTGGTCCATACTTCCAATCTTAATGTCTCATCTTAAAATCCATTGATAGTCTGTATTAAGTAATAAATACATGAATCATGGTGATAAGTCCTCTAATGATGAGTATTATCTTCCATGTATTACTATGTATTCATTCTTATTATAATTTATGTGGCAACAATTTCTTAATGAATAAACCTTATGTTTATTCCTGGTCTTACACAAATGAATTTTCTCAAATTAAATTAAGGTGCACATAAATATGAGAAAAACATCACAATAATTATCAATTTCATTAAAATAACATTGTCCATACAATGAGAAACTACATAATGGAACCAAGTCCCATATTCATTACATGATCCTTGAATTTAAACAGTGGCATGCCCTTAGTCAAAGGATCAACGATCATCAACTCAGTGCTGACATGCTCAATGAACACTTTCTTTTCTTTAGCATGTTCCCTTATAGCTAAATACTTAATGTCGATGTGCTTATTTCGACTCCCACTTTTGTTGTTTTTAGCCATAAAAACAATAGCTGAATTGTCGCAATATATTCTCAATGGCTTAGAGATAGAATCCATAATTCTAAGCCCAGAAATGAAACTCTTAAGTCATACACCATGTAAAGTAGCCTCAAAATAGGAGACGAACTCGGCTTCCACAGTGGAAGTGGCAATCAAATCCTGCTTGGCACTTCTCCATGATACAGCTCCATCGGCCATCATAAAAATGTAACCTGATGTTGATTTGCGCGAATCAACACATCCAGAAAAGTCAGAATCTGAGTAGCCAATTACTTCCAAATTGTCCATCCGTCTATACATTTGCATTTAGTCTTTGGTTCCTTGAAGGTACCTCATTACTTTCTTTGCAGCTCTCCAGTGGTCTAAACCTGGATCACTCTGATATCTTCCCAACATTCCCACAACAAATGCAATGTAAGGTCTTGTGTAGACATTAGGCTTCCGACAACAAAAGCATATGGAATGTTCTTCATTTGTTCCCTTTCAAAGTCGTTCTTTGAGCATTGGTTCAAATTGAACCTATCACCCTTCATAATGGGAGCTACACTTGGTGAACAATCCTTCATTCAAAATCTCTCTAAAATTTTATTAATATAGGTTTCCTGTGACAGACCAAGATGCCTCGAAATTGTCTCTATGGTCTTAATGCCAATGACATAAGATGCCTCACCCTATCCTTCATATCAAAATTTTTAGAGAGGAACTTGTTTCACCTCATGTAGCAAATCCTTATCATTGGTGCTAGCAAAATGTCATCCACATATAAAACAAGAAAACAAATTTTACTCCCACTAACTTTCAAGTATATACATTGATCCATAATGTTTTCTACAAAACCGAAAGAAGAAATTACATTATGAAATTTCAAATACCATTGGCGGGATGCTTGTTTTAAACCATATAATGACTTCTTGAGCTTGCAAACCAATTGCTCGCCATCACTAGAGGGGAATCCTTCAGGTTGTTTCATGTAAACCTCCTCCTCTATATCTCCATTGAGAAAAGTCGTTTTCACATCCATTTGTTGCAACTCCAAGTCGAAATGAGCTACTAATGCCATAATCACGCGCAAGGAATCTTTCTTAGATACAGGAGAGAAAGTCTCCATGTAGTCGATTCCTTCTTTCTGAGTGAATCCCTTAGCAACAAGTCTTGCCTTGTATCTCTCAATGTTTCCCAATGAGTCTTTCTTTGTCTTAAAGACCCATTTACATCCAATGGCTTTTGTACCATTAGGCAACTCAACAAGATCCCAAACTTCATTACTCTTTATAGAATTCATCTCTTCCTTCATGGCATTGTACCATAGTTCTGATTCTTTGCAACTCATAGCTTGTGAAAATGATTCAGGATCATTTTCGGCTCGAATGTTGTAGTCAGATTCTTACATATACACAAAATAATCATCAGGAATTGTTAATCTCTTTGGTCTAGTAGATCTTCTTAATGTTGTACCATCATCTTCCTGAGAAGTATGTGGTTCAACTTGTTGTTTAAAAGTTCTTGGCAACTCTTGAACTACCTGATCTACTGGAATGTCGTCAGCAGCTTGTGGAACTTCAACAACTGGTTGTTCAACATCAGTTTGTTCTTGAGGGGTGCTATGAACAATAACCAATCTATGACTTGAGGTGGAAGGTTGAGATTCTGAATGATCCTTCTCAGAAACTATGTTCCTGGTTTGGTCGCTCCCACTGATCAAGTCATTTTCAAGAAACTTTGCATTTCTTGATTCCACAATCCTAGTGTTGTGAGATGGACAATAAAATCTGTAACCTTTAGACCTTTCAACATATCCAATGAAATACCCACTAATGGTCCCTGGGTCCAGCTTCTTCTCTTGTGGATTATATATTCCCACTTCAGACGGCATCCCGAACGCGCATATGTCGCAAACTCGGTTTCCAACCTTTCCATAATTCAAATGGCATTTTAGGAACAACCTTGGTTGGAACTCGGTATCTTAAGTGATTCAGTCCACAAGGATTTAGGAAGACTGGAGCTGCTAAGCGTACTCCATACCATGTCCAATAATATTCGGTTTCTTCTTTCTGCTACACCATTCTGGTTGAGTGAACTAGGCATGGTGTATTGGGCAACAATCCCATGCTCTTGAAGAAATTTAGCGAATGGCCCAGGCGCTTGTCCATCTTCTGTGTATCTACCATAATATTCTCCACCTCTATTTGAACTCACGATCTTAATTTGTTTGCTGCATTGTTTCTCTACTTCAGCCTTAAAGATCTTAAAGGCATCTAATGCTTTGCTTTTTTTATGAAGCATGTAGAGATACATATATCGTGAGTAATCATCTATAAAAGAGATGAAGTATCTCAAACCATGTGAGTCCATGTCTGGACTACATATAGCAGTATGTATGATCTCTAATATGTTTGAACTCCTATTGGCACCTTTCTTTGACTTGTTGGTCTGCTTTCCCTTTATGCAGTCCACACAAGTCTCAAAATCAGTAAAATCCAGAGTATTAAGTAGTCCTTCATTTACCAATCTTTTAATTCTTTCTATGGAGATATGACCTAGTCTCTGGTGCCATAATTAAGAGGAATCTTCTTTAATAACACATCTTTTAGTGCCAGTTTGAACATGCATTGAATCATAAGTGACATTGTTTTGTAAATTAATGCAGTAAAGACCATTAGACAAAATACCATTCCCAACATAATCAGATTTATAAAATAGACTGAAGCATTTTTCTAAAAAGTTAAAAGAATATCCAAAAGGTACAAGCCTTGAAACTGAAATCAAGTTTCTAGAAAAACTTGGAACATAAAAGGTCTTTTCTAATTCTAAAATAAAGCCACTGCTTAAAGTTAAATAGCATGTTCCTATAGCTTCCACATGCGAGCCCATCTTGTTTCCTGATAAGATGCTTTGCTCACTTCCCACTGGTTTCCTTAGGTTTTGCAAACCCTGCAAGGAATTCGAAATGTGAATTGTTGATCCAGAATCAATCCACCATGTGTTAATATTGACTTTAACCATATTAGATTCAGAACAAACAAACGAGATTAAATTACCTTTGTCCGCAAGCCATTTCTGAAATTTGGCGCATTCCTTCTTCATGTGTCCTTTCTTTTTACAGAAGAAACACTTGGAATCCTTCTTGATATCGGCTTGGGGAGGTACTTTACCGTTCCCTTTCCGATTGGCTTGGGATTTGACCTTTCCACGTGTTGCCAACATTGCACTTTCTCCCAGTTCCATCACGAGTCTCTCTTCCTCTTGAACACACATGGTTATGAGTTCATTCATTGACCATTTATCCTTATGTGTGTTGTATGATATTTTGAAAGGTTCGTATTGGTGCGAAAGGTGTTCAGGATGTAGTGCACCGGGAAGGACTCCAATATTTCAACCTCGAGTTTCTTCAATTGAGCCACATTGTCCCTCATCTACATGATGTGCTCGCACACACCTTTCACACTGGTGAGCCTTAGGGATGAGAACTTCATGATTAGGGTGCTTGCTAGTGCCTTGTCTGAAGTGACGAATTGATCATCAATGGCCTTTAGCAAGTCTCGGACCTTTTCATGCTGATCAACGGAACCACGAATACCAGCTGAAATTTTAGTCTTAATGAACATCAAGCTTAGGCGATTAGATCTCTCCCATCGTTCATAAAGCGTGATGTCCGCTGCAACGTTGGTATTAGTAAGTGCCGATGGTTCATCTTTCCTAATAGCATAGTCTATGTCCATCCACCCCAAATGAAGGAGAACCCTCTCCTTCCAAACCTTATAGTTATCTCCCTTAAGTTTAGGGATATCACAACGAATTTAAGAGAAATTTGCAGGTTGTACAACTGCATCAAAATTAAAGATCACATGCTTATGTTAAAATTGAGGCCTAAATAAAATTTCATGTTTTACCAATGTAAATCATGTTCAAAATTGAATCTAATGACATAAAAATTACCCGTAGGCTAAATTTTCAATTCAAGCAGATTCAATTATTCACTTATTCATAGTTTTGAACTTTATGATAAAACTATTAATTCATAATTCCTGTGGGTAAGTTATGAATATTTTATCTCTAATTAATTAATAAATATAATAAAATTGTGTGGGATAATTTATTATATTTAGTATAATTAACAATTACAATTAATGTCTAAATAATCTTTATGTGACCCTAATCTATCATAATATATAATATTATTTAATTAGAGATGTTGTGGCTATTCTCTAATTAATTAAAATTATATGGATCACTAGACATTATTTCTTACATAAATTGCATAAACAAAACTATACACAATACTTCACATTTCATGCTACGTGAAATGGCATATACATAGTTTAATATGAAGCAATTTAAAAAATATGGAAAGCGGAAACAATTACCGCACTGACGAAACACTTTATAAAATTATAAACATTTCTTTAACCAGAGTCAAAAACAATGTTTGGTGAAAAGAATAAGCCAAAATGACATTTTAAATAAACTCCATATGACTCTGCACTAATATAACCAGAACTATAAGAGAACTATAAGTGACATAGTATGAGTAAAAACTACCATAAATATCAGCATTATTGTAAATGACGACAATAATTCCTCACAAGATAAAATTAAATTAAAGCATCGTTGTAAATTTGCACACACCAAGGCAAAGATAGAATAACGCTTTGATACCAAATGTTAGATAAACCACGATTCTTAATGCGGAAATAGAACTTAAAGAAATCATAAAGAACGTAAAATATGATGCCCAAGAAAAATACCTCCAGCCATTGATGCTAGCTTACAATCTGTCACTCTTTTGTTGTACCACAGACAACCTCCGTTACTTGCTAAACGCAACCACACTTCGTCGATGTTTGAGGTCGAAAGCACTCCGCTTCAGGAGCCAAGAACGCAGAGAAAAGCAACCACACTTCGTCGATGTTTGAGGTCGAAAGCACTCCGCTTCAGGAGCTAAGAACACAGAGAAAAGCAACGACACTTCGTCGATGTTTGAGGTCAAAAGCACTCAGCTAAGAATGCAGAGAAACACGCAGGATTGCTTCTCGTACAGGCGATTAAATATCCAAATATAATACTCGAGTTTAGATATTAATATTGCAGCAGAAAATGCTTGCTTATCTAAATGCATGTAGATGAATAGGTCAATGTCTACCAATCTATTCACGTTAACATATCCATTTGCACTTTCGATGTGAAAAAACTTAACTTCACAAGAAAGAGTTTTACATAAATAAGGATATGCTGATGCAAGTATAAGTGCATTCGTTAAACTACAACACACTTAGACCACATAAAACAAAGCAATATGGAAAAAATTTGATTGTCGATCGGTGATCCTGCTCTGTTCAAACGTAGACCAATGACAAAAACCATATATGGGCTCACTCCTTAGATCTGAGAAGGTAACTCTACGAAGCTCACTTGAGAACGAAATTCTAAAATATCTGAAGGCACTTCAAAGCTCTGTTCTCTCAACTTGATGGTGTAAAACTGAAGGGGATTGAGATACAAGCTTGAGGACCAAACAGAAATATATATAGCCAAGCTTCCATCAAGCTTCTATTGGCTATGTGTCAAGTGTTCCATAAATCATGGTAGAGAACTCCAGATGGAGTAATGGACCACTTCAGAAGCTCCCAACAAGAAATTAATTAACTGCAGTTGATTTCTGTAATTTAAGGAAATTACTACAGTTGGTTTCCAGAAATTAAGGAAATGACTGCAGTTTACTTTCGCAATTGTAGGCATCAGTTGGGAAAACATAAAGGAGCTTAACACAACAAATGTAGCTCGGAGCCTCAAAACATCCAATAATGAATTTCAGACGATAATTCTTGTATGAAACATCTTTTAGATGGGTAATGTAACAAATCCTACGATGATTTTTTTGATCATTTTTCAAATTCAAGTACTTCTACTTTTTTTTGAATGCGATTCTAATTTATAATCTTAACAAATCATCATTTTTTTTACCAAATTAAATTTATTTAGCATAGGGATAACCGATTCAATTAGTTTCTGTCAACCTCGAGAACAAAAAGTCACACCATTCTTAATAATGAATGAATATTGAGTATTCATCTGTCGATTTCTCTCCCGTGCTCGTCGACCCTGTTGCACTATATGGTGGATTCAGAATTTGCCATATGATTTGAATGTACAATGTGTTTAGGTACAATGGGTTCACATTCCATTCAGATTCCACTATAAAGGGGCAAAGGGGAAAATACAATTAAAAGCAGGCGTGTTAAAATGATCAGGTAGCCATGGATGTACAAGTGTGGCAGGGCATTTTATTATTATTATTATTATTATTAAATATGAATTCAATAATGATATTTTTAGGAATATTCTTAATATTATAAATTATTTTAGTATCTCCCCATCATGGTAGGATGGCACTCGCGGAAAAGGACTTGGTGAAGACAAGTTGTGACCGCAGGGCTGTCGAAGACAAGGTTTTTACAGGAGTTTTTTTTTTTTTTTTTTTTTTTTTTTTTTTTTTTTTTTTTTTTTTTTTTTTTTTTTTTTTTTTTTATACGCGGTCTTTCTACAGTTACCGTTTCACCGTCGCGGACTCGGATCTGGCATTCCACAGTTACTGCACCTCCATTGGATTCTTCGCCGTCACTATTGGTTGCTGATTTGGAGACAACTATGGACGACTCTAGGGAGATCGAGGCGGTGGACTTCTCGTTAGATCCATCGCCGGATAGGGTCATTTTTGGAAACCCTAGTTTCACAAACCGTCCTCAGTTTGCCGCATCCTCTTCGTATTCACTAGAGCTCCCGATCATCCCTCATTACCCGCCCTCCGACTCGCTGGCCGTCCATTGCTCCTCTCAGGCTTATGCCGGATCCTCCGCTTTCGAATCGCCACCATTCGAGGTCCCCCCTCTCTAACCGGGCTCTCTACAATTCCTGGCTTCTCACACCCCCCCGTCGCCCTCATTCGACCCGATCTCCCCCCCCCCCTCCTCCTCTCTGGTCCTCTTCTCCCCTCCTCGGTTCCCTCTGCATCTCACCCCCCCTATCGAGAGCTCGACCCTCCGGCTGTTTCGAAACCCCGGCTGTCAAAATCAAGCCTGCTAAATCCCCATTGCTTGAAGGTATTATCAACCCCCTGGTCGACCACCCGTCAGCTCCGCGCACCGGCACTAAGAAGATCAAGTTCATCAAATCCACAACAAAGGACATCACCATCAAGTTTGACGAATCCAAGTCTCTCGGCGGGCTCATCGACATGGCTAACACAGTATTGGTTGGGCACGTCAAGGGAAGGACATACTCGGCGAAGCGGCTCAATCTGTGGGTCAAGGAGATCTGGGGTGGGGTATTATCCGATCTACCCACGGTACATGTTCTCCCTAGAGGATGGTTTTCCCTTCAATTCTCCAAGGAAAGCCACACCAACCTGGTATTGGGCAGATACTGGCATATCGAAATGGCGCCGGTTCTCTTAAAGAGATGGAATCCTCTCTTTGATCCAGAGTGCGAACAGCTCGGAGCCGACCCTATTTGGGTGCGCTTACCAGGTCTCCCTCTGCCTTTCTGGGCAGAAGAAATCTTCATTCGAATTGGTAATGCCCTGGGGACATATCTGGATTATGATCATACATATGTGGAATCTGGGAACCAAACCCTTGCAAGAATTTTGGTCCATCTAGACACTCGTGATGGACTCGAGGAGCAGATCACGTTGCAGTGGGGAAGGTGCATCAGGGTCCAGCTACTTGACTACGAAGGAGTTCCCTTCCGTTGCAGAAGATGTCACAAAGTGGGACATCTAGCGAAAGAGTGTCCTCTCAACAAGAAAGCAGATGAATCACCGAAAGTAACCCCGGCTCCAACCAGAACAACATCTCCTGTCACTGCTCGACCTACCTCTTCGGGTCCGCCCTCGGGGACTACCGCTCCTGTGGTCAATCCGGGCCTTAGGCAACCCTCTCCGCCAAGAACCAGGGCGCGCTCGGCGGCAGAAGCGGGTATGGTCACTGGCTCTCTATCCCCTACTTTACATTCTACTATTGATGTTTCGATTGATTATGGATCCTCCTCTCAGACCTCCATGGCTCACTGTGCACTATCATCCCCCCCACCAATTTGTACTGATCCTATCATTGCCACCACCTTTCCCTTGGCAAGCGCCTCCCCCTCCCCTTTGGTATCCTCCCCCCCACATGCCTACTTCCTTCGGTCTAGGTCTCTGGCCAAAGCGCCCCCTGCAAAGCCCTCGGGTCTGGGTATAGCGGTACCAGAGGGGGGTTCCATGACTACCAGAGGGCGCAAATCCCACCTATCAAAGGCTATCCAACTAGCCGGAGCAGAGGTTGTATCCGGCAGGCAATCGACCATTGACAGGGTCCTTAGAGCAGGACACACCCCGAGAGGTGTTCCCCCATGAAGTGCCTATCATTCAATTGCAGAGGACTGGCTAGTTCCTCCAAGAAACTAGCCATGAAGAGGCTCATTGAATCTGAGCCTATTGATATCATTATGCTACAGGAGACCCGCTGCCCTGCTAAACAGATTACTCGTGCTATGCAAGCACTGACACCTGGATGGATTTACACTGCTATTGATGCCGCAGGTCGTTCTGGAGGCCTGGCGATTGGTACAAACCCATGCTCTATCAAGGTGGACTCGACGTGGGGGGGTACGGGCTTCCTGGGACTGGACATATTCTCCTCCGAACTGGGTATGAACCTTTGTATTATCAATGTATATGCCCCTTGCTCCCAGAGAGAATCGTTCTGGCAACACTTTCTTCACCTCTCCATAACAAATGAAGACCGGGTCATTATTGGGGGAGACCTTAATTTCTCGTTGGGATTCAGGGAATCTTGGGGTTCAGCTGCAAAAATTGACTCCATTACTGACTTCATGACTAATCTCCTGGAGAATACAAATCTTATTGATATCCCCATGCATAAAATATTACCAACATGGAGGAACAGAAGGGTTGGGGAAGCTGCACTAGCCCGCAGACTAGACAGATTCCTCATAAAGGAGACACTCCTACAGAAACTGTAGCTATACAAACAATGGGTTGGCTCGGGGGGTCTGTCGGATCACTCCCCTATATACCTGGAGATCCAAGGCCCCTTCAGAAAACCCAAGGCTCCCTTCAAATTCAATCATACCTGGCTGAAAGATCCATCCTATGTCAATATGATCTCTGAATTCTGGGCCGCACACCCTATCAGAGGCACAGAATCACTTGCAAAAGGATTCTGCAGAAACCTCTCCGAGATCAAACATATATCTATTGTTTGGGCAAAGGAGAAACAAGCTCGAGACAATGCACAGCTTGCCCATATTGAGGTTGAGTTATCCACACTCACAGATGAAAGGGGCTTGGGGTTCATATCAGCTGCAGACAAGTGTCAGTTAATAGCTCTGGAAAACCAAAAAGAAAAGATCCTCAAGAAGAGAGAGGAATCCATCCGACTGAGGAGTAGGGCTCTATGGATACAAGCAGGGGATGAGAACTCGAAGTTCTTCCATAGCTACACAAAAGGAAGGAAAGCATCCAACACTATCTGGAAGCTTCCTACCCCAGATGGAGGAACAACAGACTCTTTTAACAAGCTCGCTCACTTGGGCATATCACATTTCAGGGATCTATACAAGAGCCCCCGTGAAGTTAACTTTCCAGATACCATCAATGTGGCAAATCACTTCCCGAGATTTGTGGAAGAGGATGATATAGAGGCCCTCAATGATCCGGTTACGAAGGAGGAGCTGGAAGGCGTTCTGAAATGGTTCAAGAAGGATAAGAGCCCCGGCCCGGATGGATGGACCATAGAATTCTATTTAGCCTTCTATGAAGTGCTGGGACAGGATCTTCTAGCCGTAGTCAAGGAGAGCAGATCTATGGGCTCCATTTATCATGCCATAAACTCTACTTTAATTGCTCTTATACCAAAATCTGATTCGCCTGAATCCTTCAATGACTATCGACCGATCTCCCTTTGTAATTTCCTCTACAAAATCATCTCAAAGACTATACCGAAGTGCCTTAGACCTATCCTCTCCAGATCCATTGCCCCGCAACAATTTGCTTTTCTCGAATCTAGACAGATTCATGAGGCCATTGGCCTGGCACAAGAAGCCATTCACTCCATATGGTCCAAACACCTTAAGGCCATTCTCCTCAAAATTGACCTCTCAAAAGCTTTCAACCGGGTCAGCTGGCTCTACATCAAAATGATCCTCATCCATCTGGGCTTTCCACATTCATACATTACATGGATCATGGCCTACATTACATCCCCCTCATTCAGCATTCTCATTAATGGATCGGCCTCCCCCTTTTCTCACTCAGAGAGAGGTCTGAGACAGGGATGCCCTCTATCTCCTCTGCTCTTCCTGTTGGTCATGGAAGGTCTTAGTCGACTCATGGACTCTGCCAAGAATTTTGGAGATATCTGAGGACTTCGTATAACTGATCTTTGCTTTCTCACTCACCTTCTCTTCGTGGACGATGTTCTCATCATACTTGATGGCAGTATCCGGGACTCTCGAAATTTCTCAAATATCCTGCAACTCTTCTCTGCTGCTACAGGCATGCTACCAAACCAGTTGAAATCAACCATCACCTGTACCCGGACTTCGGTACAAGAATCTCAGCTAGCCCTCCAGGATTTCCCCTACAATGTACACCCTCTGGACAGAGGCCTCAAATACCTGGGCTTCAATCTGAAGCCTACCTGTCATAGAATTGCTGACTGGGTCTGGTTGGTAGCCAAATTGGAAAAAAGACTCACAGGATGGAGCTTCAGATTCCTCTCTAGGGCCGACAGGCTGGTGCTTATAAAATCAGTATTGGAGGCTACACCGGTATTCTGGATGGCACTAGCATGGATACCAAGAAATATTCTTGGGCGGCTAAAACAGATTTGCAACCGATATCTCTGGAATGGAAATCAGGACAAAAGATTGTTTGTGTGGATCAGCTGGCAGAAGATCACAATGCCCAAAAAATGGGGAGGTTGGGGTCTCAAAGACCTCCCTGCATTCGCTAGGGCACTTGCTGCCAAGATGGGATGGGCCCTATTAACTGGTCAAAATCTTTGGGCACATGTGACCTATCACAAATACATCTGGCCCCAGGATATAATGGAATGGGCTAGATTACCATCATGGTCATCGAAGGGATGCTCATCAATCTGGAAGGCTCTGATACACTCCCTCCCTCTCATCCGAGACAATCTTGTATGGAGAATCAACGATGGTACGCTGGGCAGGATTGGCATGGATCCGTGGATCAATTGTGGGGGCAGGCACACCCTCACCCGCGACCTCATTACTCATCTCCATAATCGGAACATTCGAAATTTTGTGCACATTGCAGACCAACAGCACACAGACATCCTCTCTCAAGCTTGGAAATCGGCACAGCAGCTCGATCTCCCCCCGCAGTGGCACCAGGAATGGAATGAAAACATTAGTGCATTAACCGAATCCCATATTCGCATCAAACAGGGACCTGACGAACTCATATGGTGCAAGGCGGACCATGGTATATATGCGCCCAAATATGGATACAGAGAACTCATTTCTCACATGATACCTGATCCCCTGCCCTCATGGTGGCATAACATCTGGAAATTAATCGCCCCTCCTCGCACCAGACTATTTTTCTGGTGTGCCCTCGGAGGCATCGTTCCCACTGGCGAATACCTCACTCACAGAGCCGTCTTCGGTCCCACATGGTGTATTTTCTGCAAGGCGGCATCCGAAACTACAGAGCACATACTCATACTGTGTCCGGTTGTAATCGCGCTATGGAACAATATCTGTACTCACCTGGGCATAGCGCGGACTTGGACTGGCATTGATCTCCCCGGGGCATGGACCACCTGGACCCAAAGCCACCTGGGCTCCAAGTTAATAAACCTCCCTGTTGTGGCATCATGGTACATATGGCTTGCGCGGAACCGTGTGATATTTGAGGAACAAGCTGTGAATTGGACTCAGACAGAGACAAAAATCCTCGTTGCATACCATGAACTACCCGACCCTCCTCCCACTCGATCCAGAACGATTCGGGCGATGCCTGCCATTGATAAATTGATCCCATGGGCGTTCTTCGATGGGGAAGCGAACCAAATGGGAAGTGGAGGTGGCTTCATATTACATATAAACGAACATCATAGATACCTTGTTAAAATGGGATTCGGAGCAGGATCGAATAATTTCGCTGAACTATTTGCCATTCGAAATCTAATGCACTTCGCATTATCTCATCAGTGCACAAATCTGAATATATTCGGGGATTCCATGGTGGTAGTGAACTGGATAAATAATGACTCCACATGTCATTCACACACACTCAACAATTTATTATATGATGCACTCACTCTCAAAGCTGCATTTAACTATTTCTCCTGTTTACACATTTACAGAGAGCATAATTGCGAAGCTGACAAACTATCCAAAGAGGCCTCGGTACTTCCCAGAGGCGAATGGCTAGTGTTGGAGCAGCAGGGGACTGAAGAACACAGATTTTATCACAGACCATACATCGATCACAGAGAACAGAGGGACAATAGTCCCGATAGACGATAGTAGTAAAGCTTTTTGTCACGATGAATGTACATAAAAACTGTTGATATTTTGTATGCAAATGGATCCTAGGCGATCTCGATACATAGATGTAATTTCTCATATTAGCAACATGTTCTGAACAGCACCCTGCGAGGTGATTTTGTATGAACACTACAGAAATGCCAAGGGCATCTACTTATGTAATTTTCAAACTATTAATGAAAGTTACTGATTTTTCCAGTGGGAAAAAATATTTTATCTATTTTAGTATTTATTAAAAATATATAATAATTTTGTAATAACTCTTAGAGGAATAATTGGAAGGTTTATAATAATATCTCCATATATTTTTTAAGGTATTTATTAAAATTATTAAAATAATTTTGTAATAGCTCTTATTTTGATAAATAGAAGATTTTTAAGTTTCCAATCATAGTCATGCAATTTGATATTATTAAAACGTGTTCGTATAATGAAATAAAACAATTCATATTGGGCCATATTAATGTAGCCATTGCAATATCTTTTTCTTTTTGTTGAATATATGTCAAGCAATCTTGGGGAGTTGTCCATCGATTTCTCAAATTATTAAATTGTGTGCTTAACCTCAAGCTCACATAATCCTTATTGTTCTGGTCAGCCACATCATATAACTTGACATTGGTTTCAAATTTACACCAAAAATTGATGTTGATGAACAATAATACCTACAAAAACCTCTATGATATAATCACATTCCATATCATATTGTTCAATATATAATTAGATTGAACCGAGGTCGATTTTTTTTTTTTGATGGATGAGACAATGCTCGTAGCTTTTTATACCCAAATCTTATTAGACAATTCTTCAACAAAAACAAGTGACCACCAACAAAAGCAACCAACCAATAAAAACATTTAATGCATAAAAATATGCTAGAGTTAATCCTCTCGCCACACAAATACTACTTTATCTATAAATTCTTTGGCAAAATGGACCAATTTCACACTACAATAATCAATCTACCGTGCTCACTTATAGTTACTAAATTCAATAGTATAATAAGGCTCACTCTTAATTAATAAATTCAATAGTATAATAGACTACTTAACAAATCCTTTAGGTAAAATGATCCAATTTTACACATAGCAAGTAAAATGCTCCAATTTTACACATAACAGTTCCTCTAAATAAAATACTCCAATTTTACAAATAACAAGTCCTCTAAATAAAATGCTCCAATTTTACACATAATAATAAAAAACTTTATTCCATTATAAAATTATTTATTATTATATAATTAAGTTATAATTTTCTTCATTACTTCCTTTTTTTTTTACAGAAACGGTTAGAATGATATATTAATTCTTGGTTGGAATGCCTCAATTCATATTACAAAGGGGAAGGGAGGGCTCAGATTTCGCCTCAACCAGGAACCATATAACCATCCTCCTAATGAGTCTGCAAATTTTGCATTCTATATTTCTTGCAGATTTCTCTATCTTTCCTAATTTGTAGATACAAACAAACTGCTTCAGTAATAGACAGTAAAACATTTTTTATTGGACAGCTAGGGGATGGGATCCCAGCCTTCATCTCCGTTGCTTATAAGATTTCCGAGGGGGAGGAGAGTCGCTTTATTGGCTTCGGCATCAGCTTCTTTGTTGTTGTCTCTCTTTATGTGAAGGAATTCCAAGCTCTGAAAGGAGTTTGTCAGGGAATTAATTCTGCTCAGCAATCTAGATAATCTTAAATCTGAAGGAGAGGAGTTGTCCACAATGGCCTTTATAATAGTCTGAGAGTCCCCAAAGACCACTGCATCTATGATTCCTAAGAACTCGAGTACCTTAAGCCCCTGGAGGAGAGCTAGTGCTTCAGCTTGGATACTGGCGTTAATGCCCACTCCCCAAGCGTATCTAGCTTCAATTCTGCCCTCTGCGCTTTTGATAACACCACCAGCTCCAGAAGTCCCTAGATTTCCTTTTGCCGCACCGTCAAAAAAGAGAGCTTTCCTCGCCTTTTTGATGCAAAACTTAGCCAATTCTGTATCTTAAAGGCGGATTTGCCAATGTTTTAGCAGAGGAGGGGGGGCCTTTACTCTATCCCAGAATTGGAGATCCAGGGAGGCACCCCATACAATTTCTTGTTCACTGAGATCTGTCATGTCTAGCTGGTCTCCCAAGCAATCTTTGAGATGACTTTTAATTTTTACCCATGTTATCTTTGGATCGCTCTTCTTATCCTTAAAAATCCTTTGGTTTCTTTCCAGCCAAATGTGCCAGCAGATTAATTTGGGAAGGGCGAGCCATGCTTCTTTGATATGGGGTTTCTGAGCAGTGCCACCAGGGTACCTTCGCTTCCAATTTGAGAACAGTTCTGAGCAGTGATTAGGGGGAACGAAATCCATGCTCCAAGGGCTTAAAGCCTCCTTCCACAGATCTGCAGCAAAATTACAGAACAACATCATATGGGAGGCATTTTCTTCATGTTCCCCACACAGCGAGTAGCGAGAGGGCCCTATAAATCCTCTTTTCCGGAGCCTATCCTCTGTCAAAATTCTGTGATTAGACATAGAAGCCAACAAAAGAAGTCGATTTTGGGGAACGTTGATGATGACCAGATCCCCTGCCAGGGCTTCGGATCAGGTAGAACATTAGGATAATGTGAGAGCTGATAATATCCTTGCGAGACAGTGTAATTTCCAGGGGTCGGGCCCCATCCCCGGGTGTCTGCTTTCCTTCTATTCATTGGGGCTTTGCCTTTTAGATGGGAGAGAAATGTAGCGTAGTCTTTGACAAGATTCAGTGGCACCTCTAAGTTTTTCCATCATTGCCAGTCATCGTTTTCCCAATGGGATAAATCCCACAACGTTTTGATACCTACGCTGTCCAACCATTCTTTCAGTGAGGCCAGAGATTGATCATCAGCAAGTGGATCGCTGCCCATAATGTGATCGTTCCATATTTGGATGCGTTGTCCATTGCCAGGAATCCAGTGTGCATATTGCTTAATCAAGGCAGTGGCTTTTCCGCACAGCTTATGAATCATCGATCCTGTGATTGACTTAGGATTGTCAAGGCAGCGTGTTCTCTGCCCACGATAGTATTTTTTCAACAGTGCAAGCTGTGCCCAATCCGGCTTTGGGGCGATGATCCTCCATAGCAATTTAGCACCCATGGCTATATTTTGATTGCTGAGATTTTTAAAATTCAAACCGCCTTCCATTCTTGGTAGAGAAATTGTGTTCCAACTTATTAAGGGGATTCTCTTCTCGTTAGCTTTGCCACCTTTCCAGAAAAAGTTTCTTATGTAATCCTCCATTTTCTTCATTATGCCAATGGGAGCCATCATCACTGCTACCTGAAAAATGGGTAGACTGTTCAATACTGCTTTTATTAGCACTGTCTTACTTGCAAGGTTGAGCTAGTTGTATCCCCAGGATTGAATTTTGGTTTTGAATTTTTCCAACAATGGCAGCCATTCTCTGCTGAGAGCCCTTTTTTGAAAGACGGGGAGCCCCAGGTACTTGAATGATGTCTAAGAAGAGGTGGTTGCGAAGCCAAAACAGGAAGAAATGGCTTGGAGCGATCTGGCAGAGGCATTCCAGTAGTAGACATGACATTTGCCTTTATTGAGACTGCTTCTTGAGTCTTCACAATAGGCGTCCACCACATCTTTAAATCGTTTAGCCAAGGCCAAGGAGGCATCACCCAACAAAAGAGAGTCATCCAGGAACAACGCATGATTTATGCTTTTAACACCTCTTGCAATGTTTATTCCCATTATTTCTTGTTCTGACTGTTTTTTATTCAAGAGGAAGTTGAGTACTGAGGCTTGGAGGACAAAGAGCAGGGGGGAGAGAGGACACCCTTGCCTCAACCCTCTAGAGGCTTTGAAGAAGTCAGTGGCTCTCCCGTTCACCAAGGGGGCAATCCATGGCTCACTGATACAAGCCTTGATCCATTTGATAAAATTGAGACCAAACCCAAATTTGTGGAGGACATCCAGAAGGAATCTATGTCTCACCCTGTCAAAGGCGCTTTCAAGATCTAATTTGATGACCCTTCCTTTCTCTTTCCGGGCCAAACTTGAATGAATCGCCTCTTGGACCAAGATATAGTTGTCCACTATCTGTCTTCCCTGAATAAAGCCCCCCTGATTCTCAGGGATAATGTCAGGGAGGATTGTTTTTACTCTGTTTGCAATCACTTTTGTTATCAGTTTGTAGCATATATTGCAAAGAGATATAGGGCAAAATCTGGAGAAGGAGTTGGCGCCTCTTTCCTTGGGGATAAGGGCTAGGAAAGCCGAGTTGGTGCTTCCCCCTATTTTCTGACAGGCTTGAGATTTCCGGACCATTCTACATAAATCTTTTTCAACAATCTGCCAACAGTTCTGCAAGAATCTGGCAGTGAAGCCATCTGGGCCCGGGGCCTTGTTCGGCTCCATAGAGAAGAGGGCATATTTGATTTCATTATTTGTGGCTTCTACTTCCAAAAATTGGTTCTTACTGGCAGAAATCAGGGTGGGAACCTCATTTACTGACGTTGAGATTTGACCCTGCCCCTCTTTTTCACTATATAGATTTTTGAAGTGGAGGAAGGCAACATTTTTTATGCTTTGAATGTCTCTGTGGATGATGTTCTCTTCCTTGATTTCGGAGATGGAGTTAAAATTTTTCCATGCTTGGGCTTGCTTATGAAAGAAAGATGAATTTCTGTCTCCTGCCTTAAGCTAAAGCCTGTGAGATTTGGTCCTCCAGTACTCTTCCTCGGCCAGGCTTGCTTTAAGCAGCTTTTGCTGAAGGTCCGCCTCTTTTTCGAGAATTTCTTTTGTGATCTCTTCATTTTCTGAATTGAGGTGATGGATCTCTAGATGTTCTTGCATCTTTTTCCTTTCTACTGCTGGGTTTGGGAGTGATTTTGCCCAATTTTTCAATGCAACCTTCACTCTCCTGAGCTTTTCCTCCCATACAAAGAACGCAGAGCCATTCACTAATTGCTTCCAAGTATCTTTTACTAAATGCATAAAGGTTTGTTCCTTAACCCATAGGGGGCTGAATTTAAAAGGAATGGGGCCTTGATCCCAGTAAGCCAAGAGATCAAGTTTGATAGGCCTGTGATCAAAAATACTACAAGGGAGAATATGCATTCTAGATTCTAGACCAAGTAGGAGAAAAGAACTTTGAACAAGAAATCTGTCTAACCTTGCAGCAATATGGCCCGGGCTGAGTCTTTTGTTGGACCATGTATATTTGCCCGACGAAGGTTTGATGTCGATCATGTCCCAGTCCTGGAGCAGATCCTCAACCCATTCTCGCGCCGGATCCCTTACAATGCTCCCTCCGCATTTTTCAGCCATAGTTAAAGTGAGATTTAGATCCCCGACGATGATGATATTTGCTATGTCCTCAGAGTTTGCCAGGCCTCTAATAGAATCCCAACAATTCTTTTTTTCTCCTGCGCTGACTGGAGCGTACACATTGAAGAGGCAGACGGTCTCATCTGAGTCAACGTGCTTCAGCTTTGAGAACAACTAATGAGTGTTGGCGATCTCTTTCACCCTAGTAGATTTGCTTGCATTCCAGAGGGTGCTCAGGCCTCCCGAGGCACCCCTCGTTGAGACAGCTTGCCCTTCACTTCTTTTCCACAGATTTTTGCCGATATGGAGGAAGGCCTTGTCCTCCATTTTAGTCTCCTGGATGAGGAGTTTGTCAGGGGATTCAGATCTTATCAGACTTTTAACAACTTCTTCTTTTATTTTGCTCCCCATACCCCTACAGTTCCAGGAGACGATCTTCATCACTTGCTTTTGGAATGGAGAACTCCTTTAGAGCTCTCGGGTTGGTTTCTAGCCATCTTCGGGGTCTTAGCCAGGAGTTTCTCGAGGGTGGGTTGACTTCCTTGCAGTTTGTCTTTGTAGGTCTCCTGCTCTCTTTTTTCACGGGCAGATTTTCAGCCTCTCAAAGATCTTCTAGTCGAGGTTTGCGATTCACCTATTTGACCTTCTTCTTCTGAGTCCTCTGAGCCTTGTACTTCCTTAGCCTCTTCTGAGGGTGAGTCTTCCATTCTGTTTGTTTTACTATCGGCTTGCTTTGTTCCCTGGGGGGGCTCTTTTTGGGGCGATCCTTCATTTTGTGTCTCCAGATCTTGGGTAACCTCTAACGCTGAACTTAGTTGTATAAATTTATTTCCTTGCTCTTCCATGTGTGGATTTTGAAGCCCTGAGCCTGTTTGGGGAGCTTTACCATTGGTATTTCTTGCTCTAGGGGCTTTGCTTTTGGTCCTTTTAACCTATGTCTATCCTTCCTCTTTGCCTTTCTCCGCTTCAGTATTTTTTGGGCATCCTCTAGCAAAATGACCGTAGATCTGGCACTTCCTGCACTTGAACGGAAGCTGCTCATAATACAGCTTTTGAACATGCGTCCAACTTCCAACCCTAATCTTTATTGCCTCCGGCAGGCCAACCTCGAGGTCGACTTCGACACAAATTCTAGCATAGTCATATTGATCTTTACTGTTTGCTCGATCAATGAATTTACCCAGGGTATTCCCGATGTGCTTAAGGGACTCCCAGTTCCAGCAATGCATTGGCAGATTGGGCAATCTAACCCACACAGGGACGGCAGTGGGCATGTCAACTGCTGGATCAAAGTCAGGCGTCCACTTGTTTAGATACAGTCCCTGGGGGCCCATGAAATAGGGTCCATTACGGAAGATCAGATCCTTATCTTCCTTTTCGGAGAATTCAAACAAGAAGAAACCCTTCCCCAAGAAATACGAAGTGACTTTGCTTGATATCAACGACGCCCAGTTCCTTGTGACCCAGCTCTCTGTGGATTTGGGGGAGGGCCAGAGTCCTGTGAACTGTCCCACCAAGGCGCGCTCAGACAAGGAAAGCGCGACCTGAATCAATTTCTCAAGAGGGAGCAAGATCTCTGGGATATCATCCAGGCGTTTCACAAATTTCGCAGCTTATGTTGTTTTCTTTTTTGGTAGAGAATTCAGAAGTTTAGCGAAGGCCTCGGCTTCGGGGAGGGGGGGTGCTGAAGACTCCATTAAAGAAGCCTTAGCTTGACCAGATCGAGCTCACCCAAACCTCGGCGGGCATAGTCTTCCTAGTCTGCTCGAAGAAGCGATTCGTCTGATCGCAGGGTCAATGCACCGTAGGAAAGCTTTGCTGAACGCAGCACCACTCGGGAGAGCCTCCGGGGCGGCCACAGGGCCGAGTATGGCCGCAGGCGCAGTTACAGGGCGGTGTTCAAGCGCAGACCCTAGCTTTGTCTCTCCAATTTTCTTCATTACTTCTTATTTAATTAAGTTATTAGAAAATATTTTCTTATTTAATTAAGTTATTAGAAAATATTTTCTATCTTTAACCAAGTTATTAGAAAATATTTTCTATATTTAACCTAGAAAGACTAACTGCTATGTACCACTAAAACAATTCAGTGCTATGTAGCACTAAAACAATTACAAATGTTCTCCAATCTACTATGTAACACCAAAACATTGCTGCTCTCTCAAACTGTGAAAAATATGCCCGGCACGATCACCATTCTATACCGACCTCCATCTATCTAAATCTGCATAACTATTTTCTACACTTACCTTCGATTATGACATCGATCCATCCAAGTGGAGGGCTTTCGATCTTGTGATTTTGTCTTCCATGCGGAAGGCATTCGATTTTGTGATTTTGTCGCAGAGGGCATCTTGTGAGATGCCCAATAGGAGAACGAGGAGGCCTGCGTGCTCGCGTCCATGAAACCATTGAGGGGCTATGGCATCAATAGATATAACACAGATTTCAGCATCTCCACTTCCAATCTCTCCATTGAGGTGAGTACCCAGTTTTAAATAAGTACCCACCTGGGATGAATTCATATTTCATGAAAAAACATATGGCATATGACCACAGGATTGCTGCGCGACGAAAACCTATACTTATTAATCAATCGACTGAAACTCTATAAATTGCAGACTACTTTATATAATAACCATGTGGGAGGGGAAACGAAAGAAAGAATAATCAGTGTTGTAGCAGAGAGGCTTGGCTGGATAACGAGCAAAAGGCTAAAAAGATGTGGAGGAGATGCACTCAAAAGTTCCTACAGAACAAGAGGATTCCATTACCAACTCGCAGGCTATTGCAGCTCATCTCCATTGGAAAGCCTATTCGTTTGATGGAAGGGGATGGAAGGCTAATGTATCCATGGTGGGATCTTGTTTGTCAAAGCTCGACTACAGCTGCCGCAGCAGCAGCCGATGGCAACGAGGAAGAAGCATATAATGTCAGTCCGAGAGACATTGCTTTATCATTCAAAGAGTGGTTTTCAGACAGAAGACTTCAACCTCGAGCATGGAGAAATGAACAGTTGAGGAGAGATGTAAACAAGATTTGTGAAGTACTGTCTCAAGACCATCAGGGTGTAAAAACAGATGAGGCACTTACACAGCTTGATATAAATCTCACTGAAGAATGTGTTGTGAGGGTACTCAAGCTTCAGAATGATGTATTGCGTGGGTTGAATTTTTTTGATTGGGCTGGGAGACAAAGAGGTTATCAACATACCAGAGTTTCTTATTACGCCATATTCAAGATGCTCTCTCGAGCAAAATTGACAGGAGTCTTGTTGGACTGGCTAGAGTCATTTCAGAAGCAAAAAAGCATATTGAGTCTTCGGTTTTATGATACTTTGATAATGGGCTATGCGCTTGCAGGAAAGGCTGATATGGCACTGCAGCTGTTTGCGCGGATGAGATTCCAAGGAATAGATTTAGATGGGTTTGCTTATAACATGTTGTTGAATAGATTGGTGGAGGAAGATTGCTTTGATGTGGTTGATACCATTTACAAGCAAATTTTGCGGGCGGGTTTTGAGGATTCTAACACTTTTGGTATAATGATAAAAAATCTCTGCAAACAGGGTAAGTTAGACGAGGCCAAGCAACAATTTAATGAACTTAAAAGGAATGCTGGTTCAGTGAATGAAACTGCACTTGAAATAGTTATCAGTGCACTTTGCAAGGAAAAAAAAATGAAAGAAGCCTGCACACTAATTGAGGAATTTAGGAAAGAGAGGAAGATTCCGATGTCTAAAGTGTATGATGCATGGATCCGTGCTCTGGTTGAAGACAAAAAAGTGGATGATGCTCTGGAGTTCTTCCAGAATAGAACTTCAGAAGGATATGTCCCTGGACCTCAATGCTACAATGCATTGGCGAGTGGCCTTCTGAGGAAAAACAGACTTGAGGAGCTTTTTGATTTGTTGATTGAGATGAGAGAGAAGCATATTTTTCCAGACCAGAGTACCATGAATGCAACAGTTCGCTTATTCTGCAAGGGAGGGCTGGTTGAAGTTGCATTCGACTTATTTAATGAGAAATCAGAAATGGGGTTTTATCCGCATTATACGACCTACAATGAACTTATCAATGCCCTTTGCATAGCTGAAAAAGTGGATGAGGCGTACAGAGTCCTGGAAGATGGGTTAACAAGAGGTTTTTTCCCTGGTAAACTAACCTACTTCATTCTTGCAAATGCTTTGTGGAAGGCTCAGAGATTAGATAAAATGTGCCAACTGATTGATGCAAGCATTGTCAGGCACCGTGCCCCTGGTGTTGCAATTTGCAGAAAATTCATTTCTGCTCTCTGCAAGGCCGGTAGGGTGGATGATGCATATTTGTTGCCAAGTAAGATAAAAAGAAACGACATGTCTGTTGATGAAAGAGTTTACCGTACTCTAATATATGATTTATGCAATGCAAGAAGGGGAGAGATGGCCTCGAAGTTATTGCTAGAAATGCAGAAATATGGCTATTCTCCGAGTTGCAATATTTTCAAAACTGTGATTAATGTTCTCTGTGAAACAGGTCGTGCAGATCAGGTTCTTCCACTGCTGGATATGCATGTAATGAGTCTATCCCCTCGTACCAATTTGTATAATGCTTTTATCCAAGGCCTTTGCTATGCAGGTCGACCAGATATAGCTACAAGAGCATATGAAAAGATGATTGAAAATAAGCGGGCACCAAACTCAATTTCCCATCTTAGCTTGTTAACTGGCTACCTGAGATGTAAAAGGGTGGTTGATGCATTGAAATTCTTTGAAGCAATATTGGCAAGTCATCCTCCAAGCACTAGATTATACAATGTCTTTGTAAGGGGCCTTTGCGCGGCAGGCAATGCAGAGCTAGCACTAATGTTCTTTGAAGAGATGAGTGGGAAAGGATTTGTCCCCAGTCTTTTGTGCTATGAGGAAGTTATTCATATTTTATGTACAGGAGACAAATTTAATTTGGCTCTAAAGATTTTTGGTGACATGGAGATGAAAGGGCGTCATGCCTCTGTCTTCATTTACACTGTACTATTACAGCATTGTTTTAAAGTACAGGACCTCAACCAGGCCTTGGTTCTCTTTGAAGGCATGTGTAAGCAAAAACCACCTGGTGGTATTAGTGTCTTCAGTTTGTTTGTTGATGGGCTTTCTAAGGCATGGCGACTGGAGTTCACTTTGGGACTCCTGGAAGAAGTGATAAAACAATCATTTGGTGGTAGCATTGTTGCTTACAATATATTGCTCAAAGGTTTGTGCAAGGAAGGCAAAATGCAATTGGCTTGTGATCTATTCAGAAGAATGTCCAAGGAAGGTTGTATTCCGAATGAGTGGTCTTACGATATTCTAGCACATGGTTTCTGCAAGGTGGGTAACACAATAGAGGCTCAGAAGATAATGGAAGAAATGATTGAAAGGGGATTTAATCCAAGCAGATGGACATGCAGCTTATTTAAAGCCTTGATTAATAGAGGCATGAATGTGGTCCGATAACTTTGTATTAGATGGTTTTGTTCTGGGTCCAATTGAGGGGCTCACACTATCATTTATATCAGGTATTTTATCTTCCCTTTTTGCAAATGATAGCTTTTAATTGCTTGTAGTCTTTTTCTTAAACTTCAGAATTTGGTCTAAATTATCCATGTCGGGTGGTGCATATTCACTTTCTTGACTTTTCTTTCTTAAAATTTATGCATATGAAGGAACGATGGTTTGGCCTGTTTTTCAGCTGTAGTGTAAGTTAATCATATTAGATGACAACTGAAAAAGTAATGCACATCAAGATTCTAGTGTTATGCCAGGTCACATCCCCTCAATTCCCTATGGATTTGGGATAAGGGTGTTAAGTACAAATAGTACATAATGCGGAAGGCATTCGATCTTGTGATTTTGTCACAGAGGGCATTCTGTGAGATGCCCAATAGGAGAATAAGGAGGCCTGCGTGCTCGCGTCCATGAAACCATTGAGGGGGCTATGGCATCAATAGATATAACACAGATTTCAGCATCTCCACTTCCAATCTCTCCATTGAGGTGAGTACCCAGTTTTAAATAAGTGCCCACCTGGGATGAATTCATATTTCATGAAAAAACATATATTGGCATATGACCACAGGATTGCTGCGCAACAAAAACCTATACTTATTAATCAATCGACTGAAACTCTATAAATTGCAGACTACTTTATATAATAACCATGTGGGAGGGGAAACGAAAGAAAGAATAATCAGTGTTGTAGCAGAGAGGCTTGGCTGGATAACGAGCAAAAGGCTAAAAAGATGTGGAGGAGATGCACTCATAAGTTCCTACAGAACAAGAGGATTCCATTAACAACTCGTAGGCTATTGCAGCTCATCTCCATTGGAAAGCCTATTCGTTTGATGGAAGGGGATGGAAGGCTAGTGTATCCATGGTGGGATCTTGTTTGTCAAAGCTCGACTACAGCTGCCGCAGCAGCAGCCGATGGCAACGAGGAAGAAGCATATAATGTCAGTCTGGGAGACATTGCTTTATCATTCAAAGAGTGGTTTTCAGACAGAAGACTTCAACCTCGAGCACGGAGAAATGAACAGTTGAGGAGAGATGTAAACAAGATTTGTGAAGTACTGTCTCAAGACCATCAGGGTGTGAAAACAGATGAGGCACCTACACAGCTTGATATAAATCTCACTGAAGAATGTGTTATGAGGGTACTCAAGCTTCAGAATGATGTATTGTGTGGGTTGAATATTTTTGATTGGGCTGGGAGACAAAGAGGTTATCAACATACCAGAGTTTCTTATTACACCATACTCAAGATGTTCTCTCGAGCAAAATTGACAGGAGTCTTGTTGGACTGGCTAGAGTCATTTCAGAAGCAAAAAAGCATATTGGGTCTTCGGTTTTATGATACTTTGATAATGGGCTATGTGCTTGCAGGAAAAGCTGATATGGCACTGCAGCTGTTTGCGCGGATGAGATTCCGAGGAATAGATTTAGATGGATTTGCTTATAACATGTTGTTGAATAGATTGGTGGAGGAAGATTGCTTTGATGTGGTTGATACCATTTACAAGCAAATTTTGCGGGCGGGTTTTGAGGATTCTAACACTTTTGGTATAATGATAAAAAATCTCTGCAAACAGGGTAAGTTAGACGAGGCCAAACAAAAATTTAATGAACTTAAAAGGAATGCTGGTTCAGTGAATGAAACTGCACTTGAAATAGTTATCAGTGCACTTCGCAAGGAAAAAAAATGAAAGAAGCCTGCACACTAATTGAGGAATTTAGGAAAGAGAGGAAGATTCCGATGTCTAAAGTGTATGATGCATGGATCCATGCTCTGGTTGAAGACAAAAAAGTGGATGATGCTCTGGAGTTCTTCCAGAATAGAACTTCAGAAGGATTTGTTCCTGGACCTCAATGCTACAATTCATTGGCGAGTGGCCCTCTGAGGAAAAACAGACTCGAGGAGCTTTTTGATTTGCTGATTGAGATGAGAGAGAAGCATATTTTTCCAGACCAGAGTACCATGAATGCAACAGTTCGCTTTTTCTGCAAGGGAGGGCTGGTTGAAGTTGCATTCGACTTATTTAATGAGAAATCAGAAATGGGGTTTTATCCGCATTATATGACCTACAATGAACTTATCAATGCCCTTTGCATAGCTGAAAAAGTGGATGAGGCGTACAGAGTCCTGGAAGATGGGTTAACAAGAGGTTTTTTCCCTGGTAAACTAACCTACTTCATTCTTGCAAATGCTTTGTGGAAGGCTCAGAGATTGGATAAAATGTGCCAACTGATTGATGCAAGCATTGTCAGGCACCGTGCCCCTGGTGTTGCAATTTGCAGAAAATTCATTTTTGCTCTCTGCAAGGCCGGTAGGGTGGATGATGCATATTTGTTGCCAAGTAAGATAAAAAGAAACGACATGTCTGTTGATGAAAGAGTTTACCGTACTCTAATATATGATTTATGCAATGCAAGAAGGGGAGAGATGGTCTCGAAGTTATTGCTAGAAATGCAGAAATATGGCTACTCTCCGAGTTGCAATATTTCCAAAACTGTAATTAATGTTCTCTGTGAAACAGGTCGTGCAGATCAGGTTCTTCCACTGCTGGATATGCATGTAATGAGTCTATCCCCTGATACCAATTTGTATAATGCTTTTATCCAAGGCCTTTGCTATGCAGGTCGACCAGAAATAGCTACAAGAGCATATGAAAAGATGATTGAAAATAAGCGGGCACCAAATTCAATTTCCCATCTTAGCTTGTTAACTGGCTACCTGAGATGTAAAAGGGTGGTTGATGCATTGAAATTCTTTGAAGCAATATTGGCAAGTCATCCTCCAAGCACTAGATTATACAATGTCTTTGTAAGGGGCCTTAGTGCGGCAGGCAATGCAGAGCTAGCACTAATGTTCTTTGAAGAGATGACTGGGAAAGGATTTGTCCCCAGTCTTTTGAGCTATGAGGAAGTTATTCATATTTTATGTACAGGAGACAAATTTAATATGGCTCTAAAGATTTTTGGTGACATGAAGATGAAAGGGCGTCATGCCTCTGTCTTCATTTACACTGTACTATTTCAGCATTGTCTTAAAGTACAGGACCTCAACCAGGCCTTGGTTCTCTTTGAAGGCATGTGTAAGCAAAAACCACCTGGTAGTATTAGTGTCTTCAGTTTGTTTGTTGATGGGCTTTCTAATGCATGGCGACTGGAGTTCACTTTGGGACTCCTGGAAGAAGTGATAAAACAATCATTTGGTGGTAGCATTGTTGCTTACAATATATTGCTCAAAGGTTTGTGCAAGGAAGGCAAAATGCAATTGGCTTGTGATCTTTTCAGAAGAATGTCCAAGGAAGGTCGTATTCCGAATGAGTGGTCTTACTATATTCTAGCACATGGTTTCTGCAAGGTGGGTAACACAATAGAGGCTCAGAAGATAGTGGAAGAAATGATTGAAAGGGGATTTAATCCAAGCAGATGGACATGCAGCTTATTTTAAGCCTTGATAAATAGAGGCATGAATGTGGTCTGATAACATTGAATTAGATGGTTTTGTTCTGGGTCCAATTGAGGGGCTCACACTATCATTTATATCAGGTATTTTATCTTCCCTTTTTGCAAATGATAGCTTTTAATTGCTTGTAGTCTTTTTCTTAAACTTCAGAATTTGGTCTAAATTATCCATGTCAGATGGTGCATATTCACTTTCTTGACTTTTCTTTCTTAAAATTTATGCATTTGAAGGAATAATTGTTTGGCCTGTTTTTCAGCTGTAGTGTAAGTTAATCATATTAGATGACAGCTGAAGAAAGTAATGCACATCAAGATTCTAGTGTTATGCCAGGCCACATCCCTTCATTCCCTATGGATTTGGGCTAAGGGTGTTACCATACAAATAGTACTTAATGATAAAAATGCTAATCCACAAGGTAGAACTCAAGGGGCAGTTTATATGATGGTCACCAATGTCACCTTAGTAACCTATCCTCTTTACTTTAGGCTGATTCTCCTTTTGCTCAAGGTGGTATACCTTGTAGGATTACTAAGACCAAGCAATGAGGCACAAGGTGAAGTTGAGAGTAGCCTTAGTAAAATAGAGTTTTGGAGTTTTAGGGTATAAAATAGGTGATGGAAGGAAGTAGAGATTAATTCCAAATCCAACATTGAAATGGAGTCAAGATGAATAAAATGGTTTATGAGTTCAAGAAGAAACCCTCTTAAGAATTGATCTATTTCATTCAAGGATCAGGGCATAGAGATTAGAACCCAAAGGAAAAGCAACCCTTCACCCGATCAAGATTAAGGTTCATGAAGGGATCCTCACAAGAATAACCTTCAACAACGAGATCAACCATGGCATGATAAACTTAATAATTTTGCTAGGGATCCAAAGGAAAAACATAGCAAGGCACCAAATAATCATCAAACCAACAAAGGAAGAAGGAACAAATTATCCTAGAAAGCTTTCCTTCCAAGTGGTAGATTTTACCCTTTAGATGTATTTATCTAGTTAGCTTGTAGAATACTTGAGCATTTTACCATTAATCCTTACACACCAAATAAGATCTCAGATAGAGAAGCTTTAAGAATTGACAACAATCATCCACAAAGAAAGAAACCTTTACACGACCATTTGCTCCAAGAAAGATATATCAATTATGTTGCAAGGAGTAGAAGCTCCAAAAATCCAACCATGAGTGCAAATGAGGAAGGGCGTCTCTTTCTATAGAGTGATGCTTAACTTCTTTTACAATAAAATAATACTAGTTCATGTGAGATCCTTAAATCTAGTCTATGGAGAAGTGAAATACAATTTTGTCCAACTGTCTAGTCTAAAATACAATAAAAATAAAGTGGTCAAGCCGTGTGTACAATGACCAAAGTGAAATAAACCCAAGTAGGAGGGACATCTTCACAATAGATAGAAGAGGGTGAGTCAAGTGGAAAGTTTAGCCTCCAAAAGCCCCCAAAGTGTGTAGATGCTCCACAAACTCCTCAATGGAAGACCCTTGGAGCTCCTCTAGATGTGGATATGTGGCCTTCAAGGTGAAATGTTGCCATAAATCATGAGTAAATTTCTGTAAGAGGCTGTGGCCCCTTCAAATCAGCTCCCAAGATTGTGTGTGATGTTTACAAGGTGTAACAATCTTCCTTAAAAACATTCTAATTACTTCCTTAAGTTATGGGGAAGCTTAGTAAGCCCCACGTGCCAAAATAAAACTCCTGTGCAGTCTCCAAGGTGAATGTTCCCTCAAATTAGGTGACACATGCCTCAGAATGTGCAAACAAGGTGTTAGACCCAAAATCCAGGATGTGGCATGGCATGAGAAATCCAATGCATAAAGAAATAACCCCAACTGTTTTTGGTTTGCCTTGGGAATCATGAATTGTCTTGAGATTTATGAAGAAGGCTTGGGAACTGTGATGATGCCCAAACACCTAATCCCATGCTCAAACCCTAGGGTGCTTCAACGAAGGGACTGTCCATCATCAAATACTACATCACATGATCAACTAGTATGCCATCAAACCCTTTAGCTCAGCCTGATAAATGAAACCAAGTGCGTGCCCCAACTATCTGAAGCTCATAAAAATACAAGGGGTAGTGAAGAAATTGATTGGGAATACCCCTATTCCAAAATAAGGGGTAACAAGGGGACAAGGAGGACATGTCATGGGCATATGCTTTTGTGGAGAAAGGGAGGAATGAACTTGGCGTCACCTTTTATAGGCAATGGCTTGGGGATGTTATTGGGAGGTCCTTATCCAAAAAAGAACATCCTTATTGTGTCCCTTACGGGATGTTGAGGCATTCACTGACCATTTAGAGGACAGTAGATAATCCTCCATGGCCTATCATTTTCCAAAATGAAAACATAAAAGAAATGGTTTTAGGATTATAACTTTCATAACTTTAGGACTATGTGCTATTTTTGGTACATCCATTATTAGTGTGGATCAATGTATGTGATTAGATATTATTACATCGAGAGGTACATTCTATGGCTTGGTAACTGGGAGATGTGTAATGTAACATAACATTGATGTTATCATATGTTGACATTTTTAATGGAAAAACTGATAATTTTTTTGAAAAAAAAGTTTTATTTTCTATTTCAAACAGAAATGCAAAATATGGGTTTTGTTATGTGCTTTCAAGCACTCGGAATTGCTCTTTATGAGCACCAAAACTATCAAAATCTGTACCATTTGTTTTCTATCAGTCCTGTTAATAGAGTTGTTCAAAAGAAATATTCCATTTTAGGCTTGACATAAAAACATGAATTATAATGAGTGAACACCAAATTTTCTCTCCTGCTGGAAATACAACTCATGTATGGATCTGCAAATCACTGAAGTTGTAGGCCTGCCTCTCCTCTGATCTGAAAATACTTCAAGGGAGAGAGAAGTGGAAAAATATGATATTACTTACACTTTAATATTAAATTAATAATAATATAATAGTAGGTTGGCTAAGTTGATCATCCTATATCCATCTTAACCACGGTTCTATCAAACAATGAGATGGATCAAATCCCTTGAAGCGCAAACCATTTTGAGGGTGCAAAATTAGAGGTTTGCACCTTCAGGGATTTGATACCTCTTGGTGCTTGATAGATTTAGAGTTAATATGGATATAGGTTGGTTATGTTTAATGTAATACACCTAAGGTATAATATCACTAATCTGCTAATGAAATAAACATTTATCATGTAAGTATAGTCATATGACATAATGTATATCTATGTTGTGATAATGATAAGTCATCCCTCTGCCCAAAGGATATGACTTATCACCCAAATGTGTATTTATATACATGCAATTGTATCACAAGGTATCTATCCCATATAATCCGATTCATTTTAATGGATATTAATTATGTTAATATGGATTTTATGGGTTTGTCACTTCATGGATGATGATTTCATGAAGTGAACCATTAAGTTTGCTTCAAGTAGTATTGGGTAGTCTTTTCACTTGCTTGTGGCTAAATATTTTTTCTTGTGACAATGCAATTTTGGTCTAGTGACCTTGTTACCCACCAAAAGTGGGTAAACCCTAGGAGAAAAATTTTCTCCCCTTTTGTCAACCAGCGAGCCAACAACCCTATGATGATCCACATATAGCTTTACTTTATAGCTCTCCACCTATGCTCCTGTTAATGCTCTCTCCCATCTAGCATACTTCTTGAAGGAAGTTGGTTCATCTATTAGAAGGTACATTAATCATTGCTATAATCATGTACTTTCATTTAATATTGAGGGCATAGTAGTATGGATCACATGTCAAGCTAAATGATTGACTGCTCTTGATTATACCCTTTTTCCCATATTTTACTTAGGAGATTAACCTTTTCCATAGTCTAGTGTGACCTCCCTTGAGGCCCTTTTTCTTCCACTGTTTAGGAGGGGCACTAACATGAGGCATAGATTGAAAGTATGTGCCCAAGGTAATCCGTACTTACCTCTTTCCATCCTTCCCTTATATTCACTTCCATTCTTTGGGTTGATTGTTATTGGTCATTGGGATTGAGACCCTGTTACCACTCAAGCTAGCAAGGGTCCTAGGAGGGGATCCTATGGAGCATAGTTTTAAAACTCGGTCTCGAATTCAAAACCAGCCGAGGGTCAACTCCGACTCGGTATTTGTTAGGTCCATATAATACTAGTGTAACCCCTTATTGTTATTGTTGTGCCCATGTAGTCCCCATATTGGTATTATTGTGCCCCATAGAAGCCCACTATTGTTATTGTTGTGCCCTTACATTATTATTGTTATGTAGGCTCTGATTATATTGTGACCCCTTAGACGCCTATATCTAGAAAGGAGGCTTTGTCATTTGAATCATTCAAGAATTGTTCATTTATGTAATGTAAAGGAGGTTTCCCCCTCAAAGAGGATAATTTTTAAGTTGTTGATCTATCTATTTGTGAGCTGGTTGCGTAACATCATTTGGTATCAGAGCTTTGGATTCTAGGGTTTCGTTGCTTCAAACAAGTCATTGTGGCATTTTCGCGATAACTTTTAAGTTTTTTTCTATGACGCTCCAGAATCTGAAATTGAAACCATATGGAGTCGAAATCTTGATGAACTTCGTGTATGAATTTCAGATCTTGTATCGCTATATTTTCGGAGATATGATCCGAGGAAGTTAGTGTTTTTGCAGGGTCTGGAATTCCATCTCAAACAGGTGACCTAGGGAAAATCGTCATAACTTTCTCTCTGAGCTTCGGATTTGAATTTCGTAAAAAGTGACGGGAAGAGGACAAACTATAGTTTGTTGGGTATCATTTTCAGGGCCAAAAGTCAAAACAGTGACACGTGGCACTTTATACAAGTTTGCTCGATTGAAATAGTCTATAATCAGGTCATCGTGGGAGATTGGGCATAACTCTTTCTTGAAGACTCCAATATTGGTCTACTTGTTGGGTTGGAAATAAGACTCAGAGGGCTACTACAAGACAATTTCAGATCTTGGAGATTCACAATTACAAATGTACAACAACTGCAATATCTAGCTCCTAAAAAGCAAGAAGAAGGTGTGTATTTTTTTTTAAATTTTGCATAACTTTTGTTTGAAAAATCAGTTTGAAGTGATTCGAAAGGCATAGTGAAGCATATATATCATTGTTTGATGTCAAAATGCCTCGAAGCAAGAAAATGGAAACACTTAGTAGCTTTACTATGACGCATGAAGAAGAGGAAAAAATGCAACATGATATATCAAAATTGTGAGACGAAGTGCAACAAATTTCGCTCTCTCAAAGAGTAACAAAAAATGAAATGGAAGCTAAGATGAATGGTTTGAAGAATAGTTTAAAATCAGACGTGGAAGGTTTGAAGGATGACATCGAAGCAAAAATTAAAGGCAACATGGAAGATTTGAAGAATGATTTAAAAACAGACTTGGAAGGTTTGAAGGAAGGTTTGGCAAAGTTGCTACAAGAAATGCTTCATAATGGCGAAAATGTATTAGATGAAACTCATGATGAGAACACAAAAATTGTTAATCATTATTTCATAGACCCTAATGTTGGATTGAAGACCCACCATATTCCAAAGATCGATATGAGGAAGTTTGTTGGCAATGATCCGTTAACATGGATACTACAAATGGAGCAATATTTTGATCTTCATAATGTGCAACACACATAAAAGGTACGCATTGCAACTTTATATTTAAAACCCAATCAGTTTGTATGGTACCCCTTTGTTCTCGTAAACCACTTGTCACTTGGTCAATTTTTACGGAGGAAATGATAACACATTATGAGGATACAAAGCGACACCTTCTTTAGCCAATTAATAAATCTCAAACAAAAGGGTTTAATGGCGGAGCACATTGAGGATTTCCAAAAATTGAATATAAGGGTAAATGATATTCTAGAGGAGCATATGATTGATGTCTTCATAGGTACTTTAAAGAATAACATCCAATATGAGGTTCACCTTTGGGAACTTGATTCATTGGAGAAGGCATTCAGGTTGGCAAGTAAAATTGAAAGCAAAATTATGGCAACAAGGAGGCCTACCACTTACAACTATAAAGATGGAAGTGTTGCTGCCCCTAGCCTTCCACAACCTACAAGGTTGACACCACACCAATGGGAAGAAAAAAGAACAAAAGGGCTTTGCTACAATTGTGATAGCAAATACAATAAATTCACTGTGTAAACCCCCATAATGATATCTAATATAATGCACTGCGTAAACCCCCATACTTAAATTCAAAAAGAGTCAAGGGATCTCTACTTGAATGGTTCATGAGGCACAATACTTGCTAAGGTTTTGCAAATGGGGTAGCAAGCTAAGTGGGCTTGATTGTGGGGAAAAACTCCACAGTTAAGCGCGCTTGAGCCAGAGGAGTTCTGGGATGGGTGACCTCCTGGGAAGTCCTGGTTACCGGGTGCAAGCCCCGGAAGTGATGATTGATGCTATGTGATTCGTTCTCCACATTTCACTAGTTTCAATCCCACTTCTTCACCCCTGTGAGCATCACCCGATGTAATGAGTGCTAAGTGAACTATTCAAAAATCATGAGAAATTAGTCAGTTACGACTACCTCTCATGGAAATGGTCATACGTTTGAATGACTTACTTAACGCAGTTGAATCCCAAAAATGATATCTAATATAATGCACTGCGTAATCCCCCATACTTAGATGTTTTACTTGTGATATTCTTACAACTGGTCCAATAAGCCCATAGTACTATAGCTACACGTACATCCCAATCATTCTGCTGCATGTTGCAAATCTTCGTTAGCGTGTTCTCCAAAATCTTGTTAAAGGCTTCTATAGTCCCATTGGCCCATGGGTGATATGGTGTACTCTTCTCGTGGTAGGACTATAATTGTTTAGTCAATGCACTATTCATTGCATTTAACAAGTGTGTACCTCTATAACTCATCAACAGTTTTAGGCAACCAAGTCTAGTTAAGACATACTCAAAAAAAAACTTTGTTGCAATTGACCCTATACAGTGCTTAACTCGCTGTGCTTTTGCCCATCTGGTTAAATATTTTGTCATAGTGATAATATAGCACGCACCTATTTTCTTTCCTTGGGGCTAAATTGAATGAAAAAAATCAATTGGCCATTTCTTAAAGGACTACAGGGACACTTGAGGATGTAATGGTAACTCATCCCTTCGTGAGAGTCTGCTAGTTTGTTGACATACATTGCATGCCTTACAATACACCTTGGAATCTTGTACAAGGTAGGCTACGACAGACCTACACACAAAATCCTCGACACAGTTTCCTTGCCTCCTTAATGACCTCCTGTAGCACCCCCATGAGTTTCAACAAGAATACTATCCTACTCAAAGTCAGGCACATGTCTTTGCAATATTTCATCTGCAACCATCTTATACAGATGTCCTGCAATGAATGAAAAATTTGTTGCGCGCACTACAAATTCATTATTTTTCTAGCTTATATATCTTTTTGGTGCCATCCCCATAGTCAAGAAATGAATAATGTTGGCAAAATTATTATCTTCTACGTGCACTACAAAGAGCTGCACATCTAGAAACCCTTCCTCCAAATTATTTGGATCCTCACATGTTTTTATTTGTGAGAGATGGCCAGGTCTTTCATTTAACCACCCTAGCTTCATAATGACTTCAAAGTCATACTCGTAGAATAATAGAAACCATTTGCAGATCTTTCTCCCCAGCATAGGCTTACTGACCAGGTATTTGAAGGTAGAATGATCTTTATACATCGCGCTTTGTCATTGAGTAATTCCTCTCTACCTTCGATAATTTCCTACTCATGAGGGCTATAGGATGGTCCATTTCTCCTTCACCGGCCTATGTTAGCACTACAACCAATGCAATGTAAGAGTCATGCACATGTACGTGAAACGCCTTTTTCTAATCAGGGAATATATAAATCAGCACAGTGAATATCCTTTCTTTCAACACATCTAGGATGACCTCACATTCTTCATCCCAACAAAATGTTGCGTCCTTCTTAAACAGTTTCTCCATGGGCCAGGTAACTTGTGCATAAGATTTGATAAAATTTCTATAATATCCTGCATGTCCCAGTGTTGCACGCAACTACTTGACATTCCTAGGGGCTTCCAAATTCACAATTACCACAATCTTTGTAGGGTCTACCATCAATCCTTGCTTACACACCATGTGACCTAAAATGATCACAAAGGGAATAGAGGATATGTATTTATTTAGATTCAGCATGATCAAACATTTGCAACATGTATCCAACATCAGGCACAGACTTCCTACATGGTACTTTACTAATCCAAACACTGTCCAATCATTAAAATATACTTCTAGGAACTTATGAACGAACTCCTTGAATGTTGCTATGACTATGTGAGAAAATATTGCAGGTGCACTCTTGATTCCAAATGACATCACTGTGTATTAAAACTAACCCCATTCTGTAGTGAAGGTCATTTTTCTCCTACCCTCTAGCATGATCCTTATTTGATGATACCCAAAAAACCCATCAGTAAAGGAGTTGGACTCTCAACATCCAACATTGTCTAATAATTCATTTATAAATGACATTTGGAATGGGTCGTGGACACACGCATCATTAAGCTTCCCCAAATCTATGCAAACCCTTACCTCCCCCTTTTGTTTCTTCTCTTGAACTACCATTCGGCTCACCCAATCAGATTATTCAATTGGGTCTATGATGCATGCCTCCAACATCTTATCCAGCTCTAGGCAGACCTTCTCCTTCTACTTAGCATTAAGGCAATATGAACTCTATTTAATAGGATTCACATCTAGCTTCAGAGTTATCTTCATAACGCCCAAATCACTAGCTATGCCCTTCAAATCCAAAAATTGACTAGGAAATAGGTCCTGGTATTCGTGGAGTAACTCAGCAACTTTATCCACAGTGGTGTTGTCCCAATAATCTACAATCTTCATGAACTTTGGTTTTTCTTCAGTACCAATGTTTACATGCTTTGTCTTCAATGGCGCCATGATGTCCAAGTTTTCTATTTGTGGTGCCCCAACTTCACGATGCCCTTCTGCCTCTAGAATGTTAATGTTTCTTAGATTTTCATCCTCCACTTTAGAGGTCACATTATAGCATTCCAATGCATGGCATGACTAGGTGCTCCAATCTGGTTGGGTCCATTTCATAGGCTCTTGCAGCATTGTGAAGATAATCACCTTTATCTATAGTAGCACTTCATCGATGCTTGTGAAGCCATCTTCAAAGATGAAGGTCAATGAGAACCCTTCCCTCTATATATGCTACTCCAAGGTGCCATGGTAGAGCTTCATTTCCAAATACCAGTTCATGGGAATGATATCCAAAGTATGGAAAAATGTGTGTACCTACTCTGGCTATAGTTTCATCCCCTAGGATATAGTCCATTTTTCTAGGTGATTGTGCGGATTGCTGCTTCCATTATATTTCTCCATCATTCTTGTGTTAACATGTCCAAACCACAACTTCATCATCTTTTTGTAATCTCACCATCCAACAAAGATATCCTTATGTGTACCCCACCATCATGCATGCGTAGCGTACAATGCTAATTCTAATGCTTAGAAGCGGTAGTCCTCAGGGACTTCGTGCTCAAATTCATCAAAAAATAGATCTACATGATTTAAACTATCATAATAGGGCAATTTCCTTACCTCCGATGAAACACAACATAGTGACTTCATCATCATATTGCATCACAGGGTAGATACTATATGCAAGCAATTCAGCCAATGTTCCAGCTCTTCATCTGAATCAGAAGTGCAGGCACTCTCTCGATCCCATACAGTTTTTCCATATACCATCGGGTTGATCCATTCATGGTCCTGCACTCTTACTTTCTATATTTAATCTAGTTCATCCTCACTTTATTCATAAGCAAAGACTAGTTCAGTATAGTGCACCCCTTCTACAAGCTCCAATGGTACAACCACCTGAAGCAATTTTATTTCAAACAACATTGTTCTCTTCTTTAAATTGATGACCCCATTCATATCAATGGCCCAGTCAACTCCCAGGAGTGCGGGGCATGGATTATTATCATCGACAATATCTATAACCTCAAAGTCATCCATCACGTTCATACCTTCTATATAAACTCTTACTCCATATAATTGCCCCATGGGGATGATTTTCTACTAGTTCACCATTATGAGCTGAATTGGAGACAACTACAGCGTAGGTCTCCCCATACTTTCCCATGTCTATTTTGGTAATACATTTGCATGGGGCTGCAGATCTAAGATGATGTGAACCATTTAATACTCGCCTATCTGCATGGTGAGCCTCATCTCGTACCTTGTTGATGCCTTATCTTTGCCAATTTCTCTAACCACCCAATGTCCATCAGAGACATTCTCTTTGCTGGCACATTTGTTTATTAATTCCTACAGGCCTTCCACAACTTTTCTATCCTGCAACATTTTTATACAAGTCTCCAAAAATATAGTGAGCATAGAGGGATCAACCTATGCAGGCGCAATGTTTTCTTTCACCTTGTTCTTGCTTCCTAAGGTGGAGTCCTCCACAAAGCTCTTCTTGGCTTCCATAAACGTTTCCTTAGCACACACTAGATTAAAGTTAGCTTCATTCTCTAGCACTTTGTAGATCCATCCATCCTCCTCAGGATCTTTACCCTTGTCACCATCATTCGTTATTCCACTTCTCATAACTATGTTCATGCTTTGATCCTCATTGGATGGCTTAGCTTTCATCATCTGTAAGTTTTACATAGGCTACTGAGGCTATGCTTTCTTCTCCTGCATCTTAGCTATCAACACTTGGCATTCTTCTATAGTACCTTCAAAATTGCTACAGTATTTGCATGATGCGTGTCTAATTCTAACATTATCATGCGTAGTTCCCTAGATGTTCACAGTTGTAGCAGATAATTTGACCCTGGCCTCTACTACATCCTCCTCCTCCTTAGCCCCATTCGCATCCATGATAACCTACGTGCGTTCCTTTGGTGGCCTGGTTTGGAGGCAGACTTTTTGCATTCATCCACTATGTAGGTGATCTTTCCAGCATTAATTCATAGCTTCGACAATGGCACTCATTATGGCCCACTGGTTTGCAGAAGTTACATAACAACTGCTAGGGTGTCTGGAAAAACATTCGAAGTAAATGACAATTATCCATCACATGTTGTCTAGCAACCTAACAAATAGCACACCATAGCGCAGTCCCCATGCTCGACCCTATTGGCACTTCCAGTTTCAGGGGAATTGATTCCCCTCCTGTAATATAATTCACATACATGGGACAATGGTTTGTATCATGCCCTTGGCTCTTGCACTCCAAACACCACACTTCCACGTGTACTTCTTGTTTAGTCTCCTTGTCTTTCTTCAAACTTGTAATTCTAGGTGTAGGCTCTGTAACTGCGAGTGAATATGTTGTACCCCCAAGGTCGCATCCTAAATAGGTGATGCATGCAATCTCATCATGATTTCCATTTCTTTTGCATATGCTCCTATCTTCTGTTGTGATAGAGCAATTCTTAGGTGGGACAGAAGAAAATCTATAAACCACTCACAATGCTGACTATCTATGAGTTGCATGTTAGCTTCTCGAGTACAACACTTCAACCTTTTATCTAATTCCCAAGGCATCTCACCGACCCTCATCATTATTTCATTGAATCCAATTATTTATTGTGAGTCAAATTTAGGCTTACTGAACTCCTCTAAAGTTTCCCTAGTCTCTGTCAGCCATGCAAGAGGATTCCCAGAAAAATACTTAATATACCAAGTTATTGGGTGATCTTGCAAAGTGGCAACCAACTATGCCTTCTTTATATTGCCATCAATAATTTGTTGTCCTTTGCACACAAAATTCACAAAAAACCAAAAATGCTCTCTGTCTTCACTCGGTATTCCCTTAAAAATTGGAAGCTTCGTTGCGTTCACCATGTCGAATGGTGGTAATGGAGGTGGAGGTGTGGGTGAAGGTGTATGTGGTGGAGGTGGAGGTGATGGTGGAGTGGATGGGTAATTTACTCAAGGAATCCCTTAAGTGATTAGCTAAAAAGTGCTTCATGGCAGAGTTCATTCAGCGCCTTCATCGTCACTTAAGGGAGGTCCAATCAATGGACTATACTCCAGTCCCGATCCTTCATGCTTTCTAAAGATTCATCCACTACGCATAGTTTTGAATATCAAGGTAATTGAATTATAATCACATAACATAATTATAATCCAAGTATTCAATGATATTAAGTAATTTCCTTGCAGTCCTTTGAAAAATATTCACTCTGCTTAGTTGTAGCTGAATGAGGTATCAACTGCAAATTCTGTAACAAATCCCACTATAATTTGATTGAGCTAGTGATAGATATCCCATGCGATCTTGATTTTAGAGGCTTCTATTCGTCACACTAATTCTGGAGTCCACACTATCATATTATTGAGCTTCCACCTTCCTTAGCTATATAACAATTTAGCCAACCACTCATATAGTTCAATGAGGAAGGTGTAGAAGAAGATATCATGTATCTCCATATACAAAGACCTATTCAACCACTCTTCCTTCGACATGTGTGGATTCCTATTTTCTTGTACCACAAACTTGTTAGTCTTCTGGCCTAGCCACTTTTGAATGTCTTTCTCAGTCGAATTCCAATGATGCGACATCTCACACCTCCTTCAAGTAGATCCCCGTCCCGACAACAAAACCATTTGTTGACTTAGGGGGGCCTAACCCAGGTTCAAAGTTAGTTGTGTCAACCAAAACAACCCTACACTAATGACCCTTTCTGCAACAACCCAGGTAGAACAAGCTACAGTCTCACCCAAAGCAGTATGGGGTGCTGTAAGAACCAAGTTTCTCCACTTAGATACTAGTGTCATGTCATTTACCACCTTAGATCTACCTTCGCACAGATCGATAAACTCTTAGGGAATGTTATTACACTCTATTAAAAGAGTCTTTAGACCTTTGCGAAGGTCTATGATCAGTCCTTATGAACGCTTGATAGCCAATTTACCTGAACAACCTTAAATTATTGTTCACGCATATCTGCTTAAGTTGTTAGTAAACATAACATGATTCATTAGAGTCTTCGTGAAAGTGCTTAAATATGCATTGTGTACATTATTAAGACTTATTTAAGAGAATCACCCAACATTCAATCAATATTTCATAAAACACATTATTCATCGATAGCATATAACATTAATAGAGATAAACAAAAATACGCAAGAATTCTTCAGAAACTATCTTTATTGATCTTTAGTTTAGGATGACAGACTCAAAACTACTTTGTGCACTTAGTTGTAGGGGTCCACACACTTAGCTTCCAAATCTACCTAGGCCTTCGCGCACTCATTTGCGAAGCCTTTTTCCTTCTATCCTGCCCATTCCTCTTCTTGCTATCACCTATAAGACTCCATTAAATCTACTTGTATATTTTCTAAGACTCACTATTCATAGCCTTTCTCATACAATGCCATGGTCCGTAGACCATGGGTGAATCTCAAAACTGACTCAAGCTTTACATAAAACAAGGGGCTAAACCCCTTTGACTGATGTTCATCTACATACTCCACATCCTAAAATAGCGTAGACTTTACATTATTTACAAAAATTGTACCAAACATTTGCTTATCTTAGCCCCAAAATTGACTCAGGGGAGCCCTTCCAAACATCATACCAGGCACCTGCAACCTCTCCTTGTTCAATTGTAACTATACTTTGCCTCCCACATTGAAAAATTTATATGTTCTATGTTGACCATGACTGGTATTATATTTCTACTTTGACTTTACAATGTCTCTTGTACCTATACGTGGACCTACCTGATCATTTCTACAAACTTCTCATCCCTCGAGGAATCTCTTGTAAGTTCTTCACTCACTTCCTCATTGCTTCCCATATGCAACGTCCAAAGGTGAAGGCAATAAACATCCAAAACATGTTTTAAATGGAGACTTTCCTGCAGAGGTATGGACTTATCTATTGTAGGAATGTTGTATATATACCATATTTTGATCCAATCTCTCCAAATGCCTCTAGTCTTATGCACTCAGAGGCTTCACCAAAGTCTTGATGACTATTTATGTCTATCCATTTGTCTTTGCATGGAATGTCATAGATCTCTTTGACTTCATGTCCATATTATCCAACAGTGTAGTCCAAAATGTACTGAAAAGTATTGTATCCCTATCTGAAATAATTCTCTTTGGTATCCCAAAGTGCACCCAAACCTTCCCAAAGAATAAGTTCACTGCTTTTCAATTGTTGGTCTTTTTTATAGGGTATCAAAACACACATCTTCCCAAAACTGTCAACTACCATGAATATGTAGCCATGTTCCTTCATATTTGTGGATAAATATCCCATAAAGTCAATGGAAATGTTTTCCCAAGGACAAGTGGGTATAGGTAACAGATGATATAGACCATGTTTCATGTTTCTAGGCTTGATTGTACAATAAATCATGCATCCTATTATGAACCTAGCTATCTACTCTTGCATCTTGGGCCAATACATATACCTATACAAGTTGGTCTATTATAGCTTACTATGGGTCTGCAGGTACTCTAAAAACTAGTCATATGTATGGATTGATGTCTCCTTTACCATCAAATAGAGCTTCCACTTCTTCACAACTTGTACCAGGGAATAAAGATCCTTGTCATAGGTAGGGTAGTTAAGAATTACCCCATGAAATACTTCACAGTGGTTGTATATTGGCCTTTCTCCATGGATCAAGACCACTCCCATAACATACACACTCACATTTGTATCCACTTCAAAGGGTTGTTACAAGTTTGGTAATGCCATAACTAGTGCTTGACTCATTATCTTCTTTAGATCCTCAAAAGACCTCTGTCGACCCCTTCCCCACTGAAAACTCTTGCCACATGTTATTATGATGCGGATTCGTGCTTCTACTATTTAAAATGAGGCTATGGATTTCCTCAGGGATTGTGCTACACCATTGAGGATTTTGACCTCAAAAACATTAGTAGGCACTAAAAATTTCATGATGGCCTCCATTTTTGGCAGGATCTATCTTTAACTCTGCTCCACCTATTACATACGCTAGATACACGAAATATTGCACCACAAACTCACACTTCTTGAGATTTTCTAGCAGTTGGTTATTCTTTAATATCTCCAACAGTGGTGTCAAATGTCAGATCTTCTCCTCCCAAGTAGCATTGTATACTAGTATATCATCCAATTAGAAAATAATAAACAAATCTATGAATGAGCATAATACATCTCTTGTATTGTTTTCTTATAAAATATGTATGAAAAGAACCCACCTAAGATTATGCATGACAAATAATCTGAACAATATAAATGGATGCTAAACGTTAGAGATTTGTAGCCACTGATAGAAACAAAACCTGCCAAAGTCTGGATCTATGCCACAATCATAGTTAAACAACAAAAAGAAATAGTAATAACTCCAATCATCGAATGGAAACCAGATATACAAAGAATAGTTTTATTATAACACCGGTGAAGGGAATGAATAAATTTTATCAGTCCCCCTCTATTCGATGGGTTCTAAACATCTTCAAATTTTGTAGAGTCGCTTTCCTCTATAATGTGTAAACCCATAAAAAAATATGGTGTGCAACAATGAAAATAATCAAAAGTGAATAATGAATGAAAAACCCTTCTATTTATAACAAAATATTGAGTTATCCTCGGATAATGAGAAATAACAAAATATTATTGATCCCATTCTTCGAATAACCACTTGGAATATTTTATTATATTTGTTTAGGATGGAAAATGTATTTAAACTGTTATTTAGAGATAATAAATAAATAAATGATTTATTTATCATCTCAAGGAATCAATTATGTAATAATAAATAAATAAGGATTTATTTTATTATTCCTAATAGATCTAGTCAAATTTAACAAAGAATAATAATTAATTAGTGATTAATTAATTATTCTTAGAGAAAAATAAGATCATTAATGATTTATCTATTTATTTTTCATGATTGGGTCAAATATGACAAGGAATAATATTTGAACAATGGTTTAATTAATTATACCTAGAAGAAAATTAAATAAATAATTATTTATTTAATTATTCTTCATGGGTTTAACTGTAAATTACTGAACAAAAGTGGTTTATTAAGTAATTTCTCATAATGAAAGCAATTTTACTATGGTAAAGTTGGATTTACATGGTGTGCTTTGATCTATCTAGTAAATTAACTAGAAGATCAATTTTTTGGTGATAATAGATTTGCTTCCAACGTACGAGCATTAGGAGGAAAATGTATGACCGAAGTACGTTGTAAAGACACAATCACTAGACAACACATGGGGGTCAAAAAGAGAGAGAGAGAGACCAATGAAGTTGAATTTAAAGAGGATAGGGACAGAGGGGCCAAGATTAATGCAATTATCCTTTTATGTTGTGGTAATAGACCTCAATGAGGTGTGGGAGGCAAAGCCATGCCCGCCGCAATAACTTAGTACAAAAATAATGGTTCGCCTAGAAACATAAAACTGAGCAATGAAGTACATGTTGAATGGAACATGACACTCGCATAATAGAGCCACAAAATAATAGAATGTGTGCCATATACATAATGCACCTAGAAAAACATGAGTGAGGTCTAAATACAATAATATTTGAGTACATGTGATAGAAATGCCCTTCCCTCAAAAAAATGGGTGGGATGGAGGGTGAAACAACTGAAGAATCCCCGTTGAACAGGGAAGGGATTTGCAAAGTGAATTGATCATCTGAAGGAGATGTGCATGCTATATACACTGCAATTGGTACGAATTGAACCCATCAACTTTGCGAAACTACTTTTGAGCCTATAGAATAATAGGAATGCATCTGGTCATGTGGGGGGCTATTTGAAGGGCCACCCCCTCATGAGGTCTGAAACATCTCACACACATCCAGGAACCATTGGTATAATCTGCAGCATCACTGCACCATCAATTGTATGAATCATGTACATGAAACAACCAAGTCAAAGGGAAATAATGAGACCCTTTGCTTGATCCGAGGTGCCAAAATAGAATGGAAGCTAGAACCAAGATACACAACCCTCTAGGGCATTCTTTTGTAATAAAATCGTTGATGTCGAAAGAATAGGGTCTGCAATAGATGAGGGAATGGGGATCATCAACTAAGGAACAAGGGAAAATAGTAATGTGACAAATGGACTGACACTAGGGATAATGGGGAAAGAGTGTGACTAAGGGACATTCAGACGACTTCTCTTGTCAAAGCATAAAGTGTATGGTTGACCTAGCAGTGACTCACTCAACTCCTGAGAGGATGGGGATAGTAAGATAGTAGGCCAAAATGATAAATAGAGGATGAATGGTATGCAAATATGGATGGAATAATGTGACATGATATAATGGGATGCAAAAGAGACTCTATGAATGAAAGGGTGAGTCATCATGGATGCTCTGAACAAGAGTGACTCGATGACAATGCTACATAGACTAGGCCCAGTGGGGACCATAAAAACATGAGTAAATGATCGTTACTCGACAAAAAATGACACATGATATGACAAGTATTAAGAGGAGGTGAACCTAAAAGTACAAGTGTCGCTTTAAGAAGAAATTTGATTTTGAGAGGCGATAAAGTGACCCTTTCTAGAAAAATGACATCTTGGTGAAGTGTCAAATCATCATAAATTTAGGAAGACCCACTCTAGAGCTCAATGAGATATTTCCAATGGTGTTGATGGTTCACCAAACTGAGCTATGGTTTTGTCACAATGTGCGACAAAAAAAGTATGGGTTTTTTCTATAAAACAACATTTTCCCTTCAATTTGGGAGGAGGCGAAGGTCTTAAACCTTCTGGAGATCATAGTGGACAAACTAACCATCGGAACTAGGATCTATGACTTTCAGGAAAGTGGCCTCACTTTTCTAAACATGACCTTAATGCTTCTTCGAACGATGGTTCCTGGTGAAGTATTAAGGGATGAGGAAAATGGGAATGGTCTAGAATCATCCTCACCCACTAAGTCAAACATGGGGACTCGATGGTATGGAGTAGAATATTTGAAGATATGGTATCAAATATATAATATGTGATGTGCATATGGCTCACTGAAGACACCAATAGGAAAAGCTATCCAAGGAATGGGAGGATAAGTGACCATACCTAGATCCAGTGGGATCTGGGCTGAGACTTATTATTAATCAATTGAGAATATGGTCAAGGGAAAACCATCATGGCCCCAAGCATGGGATACTTCCCGCAAGCATATGTGATGGAGGGGCGTGATCTCGTATAAAAAGGTGGGGATGATGGCCCTTAGCAGAATGAGTTTGTGGAGCGTCATTGTGTTCCAAGTGCTAGATAAAAGGGTTCAAGCATCTCAGCACAACTTGCCACAAAATCCTCCAAAGGAGATGTAAGGGCCTATGTGCCCCCCCAGTATGCTATGGGTGTACCGAATGTATTTAGAGCTATGAGCTCCAAAAACTTATACAAAATATGATTACGCATTTTATATGATGATTATGGTTTGCCATGTGTTGTGTTTATGGTTGTCTTTCGTGGTATACATGTGATAAATGACAATCTAGAATGTTGTTTGTGATGACATATAAATAGCTATTTTGGGCTCCAGGAACATGACTAAACATAATGGTTTCAAATTCACGTACCAATAGATTAACTCGTAGATATTTTCTAAATATGACTAGGTTATGCACATGATACACACCATTTAATTTCTTGACTAGTAGCAAGGAATCTAAACGAACATGAAGACGAAGGATGCAATGAGCAAGGGCCTCGACTAAAAAACCTATCACTGCATCATATTCAGCCTGACTATTGGTGGCATATCCAATGTACATGTTGTTTGAAAGGACTAACGTATGCAAGGGAGTAAAAATGGCCCAAGCTGCTGGGGCTAGATTCCTGGAGAAGCGACTCGAACCGTTGGCGTGACCAATATATGGTGTGGATGATGGATCCACATGAACGGTGCAAAAGGCAATGGATGAGATGATTAAGTCTACCTAACCTCATGGCATAAATAAAGACATGAAAATAAAATGGATGTGCTATGAATGACATTTCCAGAGGTAGAGTGCACTAGGCGAATTATGAACAAAATGGCCTTCAAAATCCTCCTAAAATATGCCCTCTTGCCTAAGTGTAAGGGTAATCAGGGGTAGAGATAGCTTCCATGGTGTCCTCATCAGACTGAGAGATGGGCGGAAGGGAGGATAACTAACTACATGATGCGATGGTGTTACCTGGGGCATCAACTTGAGAAAAAAGGTTCACATATGCATCTCTTGAATGGTAGCTAATTGGCTAGTAAATGGAGGATCTATGGATGTTGAGACTTAGGATTCTATGAAAATAGGTTCAATAAAAGTGCATGTAAAAAACCTCAGAAATGTTTTCCTATGAGGAACTCAAGGATGATGACAAGTAAAGGGTATGGTCTGTGGTGTCTGTCATATTGATATCAGAGGCATGGATCACAATGTTGGGACCAGAGTCCCCCTATTGTAGTTGACTCATGGTACCAGAATCCATGGGTAGAGGAGTAGATGATCCACTATGAGTGGCGTTGTATTCATGAAGCACCTCAAGGAAATCATGAAATTCGTTGAGATGAGGGCAACAATGAGAATAATGACAATGATGATAACACAGGGCACAAGGGTGATTTGTTCGCAACATTTGGAGTTTCTTGGGTGGACTTGGTAAGTTATCATGAACTTTAGGGTTATTTTACTCTCGGAACATTTCATGAACCAAAGGTCTAAGTTGAGGAAGTTCAAGACAATTATTGGTGGCATGCCCAACAACTTTACACAAAGTGCATGGAGGTGATCGCTCTGGGGTCTTGAGGGCTGGAGGATCTTGGGGAGCCTTGTCCTTAGGTTCTTTCCTCTTAGCTTTGGCCCCCTATCTAGATTCTTTTAATAGGAGTGTTCTCCTATTGAGGTTGTGATGGAATTGAAGTAGTGGTAGGGGTCATAGGGACCGGTTGAACAAGGGTCGAAGCATGATAAGTTCTTAGATGACCAGGTAGAATGCTTGCAGGGGGATCATTGTACCATACTGATATTCCTAGAGTCATGTTAGGAAGAACCAGTGAAGCCATGATAGGGACAAAGAATATTCCTTGAAGGGGGAATAAGAAAAGTATGTGGCATGCAAGGTAATGTCCCAATGGAATAGCTCCTGGATGGTTGAGACCTAGAGGAATAGTTTGTAGTGAAAACATAGGAGAGGCAACCACAAATGGAGGAAGTGTTGGGTGGTGGATCGAGAGGGTTCATCTTAGATGGCAACAACAGGGTGCTGAGGAGCTGGCTATTGATCTGATGTACTATATTGCTTAAGGGAAGACTATGATGCTTGTAACATGAAAGCAGTCACAGAGTTAGGCTCTGAGATGGGAGGGGGAGGACTGGGGAAAGCACCCAAATATGAGGAATATTTATAGACTCTGGGTGAAACACTAGTGAGGGGAGGTGAAGACTTCTTATCTAAAATTGATGAGATATTGGACTTGGGGGAGGTCAGGGATGCTGGATCATAGTAAGTCAACTAATTGATGGCAGCGATCGTCCCTTCATGGGGGAAGAACATCTTGTGCAAAACCACGGACATGATGGTTGACATGGCATATGTGTAACCATGGCCTAAGATAATGTTGTAATCTAAAGGCGCATCAATGAATTCAATGTCCACATGGATAGTCTCTTACCCTGGGGGCACCAGTTCCTCTAACCGTCATGCCCCTTTTGCTAGCATCATGTTTTTAATGACCCAACCCATCCTCATGCTTCCCCTTATCCACAACCTAGCACTGTAGCCCCTTAAGCATTAGCGTTGCAACCTCCCATGCATCCTCAATCCCAGTAGTCGTTGCCCCATCAGGGTCAAGTTTTTGCATAGGATAGTGTGATCAATCCCCAAAATTCGAAGAAAAAGAATAAGGGGAATGGTAACAAGGGAAACCAGAATAATCAAGGAAATCAACCTACTGAACCCTAGGGGAACCAACCTAACACCAACAACTAGCAACAGGGTAGCCATGCCAGGAAGAACAAGGATATTCACATGAATAAGGCTTGTGCATGTTTTGTTGTACATGGCCATCATACAGATGAGTGTCCTCTCTTACCCTAGATCTGCCAAGTGGGGGAAGTTAAAGTAGCCCCTAGAGGTCAACAATCACCTCAAAATTCTATGCCATCTCAACTTGCAGTGCTCACAAATCCTTTCCCTCAGTAAGGATTGTTGCTTCTCAACCTCAACCAAGTCAAGAAGCCCATCCCCCAACCTTTTGGTATTCGAGAATACTACATCCTTATGATGAATTTCGATGAGGGAAATCCCTCTGATATCATCCTACGAACCCGAACACGTCAATATGAGAAGCCATCAACTTTGTATGCCACTGAGTCCAAAACCAAAGCATCTGTTGAGCCTATTATGAAACCAAATGGTTATTTAAAATCTCCATCAACCTAAAGTTGAGGCCATTTCCAATATACCAAAGGGACCATTATGTCGTATTGCAACTTGCAACTAGGATTGTCATACATATAGTATACCAGATGAGTTGGCACAATCACCTACTGCTTGATTGGGGTTAGAAGTCCTCTGGTTGTGACCATCTCAAAAGAAATATCTACTAGCTTCCTTGGGTGTAGTAGATCCTTCTAATGATCGTTTGATTGTATTCCCAGTTATTACATTAGAACATCCCCCATTATGTTCACCCATTGCTTTCCAAATACAAGTTAGATTCTATAATGCCATCATCTATCGATGCATTATTGATGAAGGTGCATCCACCTATGTGATGTACACATCTATTTGGAAACAAATTAAGTCACATAAATTTTCCCCCTCCACCATCACTTTGTGTGCTTGAGAAGGACACTCCTTGCATCCTCTTTAGCATGTACCGCAACTGGGAGTGAAGGCCTAGTAGTATGTGCGATAAACACCTTGGTGATGAAATGGTGGTAAGACACATTTGACATAGAAATGGTGAAGCGAGATCAACGATATGCCTTTTTCTCAATGAGGGGAGATAAATTTATTATGTTAAGCCTTGGCTTGGTTGTGTAAACGAAGCACCCTTCACTTAAGGTGTGCTTGTGTGTGCAAGTGTATTTATTGATTAAGCCTAGATTGTGTTTGTAAAAAAAAAAAAAAATCTTATTTAAAATAAACTGAAATTAACAAAAGAGAACTAACAACAAAACAATTGACTAAACGCCACCCAAACTAGGTTTATAAACACTATGCTAATTCGTGGCTAAACTGACGAAAAATAAAATAAAATGGTCGAGAGATGTAAATGTTGGTGTAATTGGGATCAAGTGACACTAAGCTATTGGAAAGTGGTGGAGCAACCTAAAAAATGAGAGAGGGAGCTCACTGCAAAAAATATAGGGAGATGGGTGAAACACCTGGGGAAACTAATGGAACCCTAAGGCCAATGACCAAACAAGTTGTAATATTAAACTATGGATGGTGACAATCTATCTTTATAGATCTGAAAGAAAAGGGTATAGATATGGAAAATGTGGCTAAAAGTGCTGGAGAAACTCAAACTACTCACTCACCTAAACTCCTCCTATAAAGATGGAAGTGTACTAGAAGCCCTAGGGGGGATAAATTTGAGTTCAACGAGTAAATTAGAGTAGATCAAGGCATAAGAAGAATGAGACAAAGGTCAGACAAACCAATAGACAACTCTCTGCAAAACCCAAAAACAAATATGAGAAAAACCCTATAACCTAAAAATCACATGTACTGACCTGTTTTTTCCGGTCAAATTACACTTTTTGTGCTGATAAGTGTGCTTTGGCCTCTATATTGCACTTTTTGGGTAGAAAAGTGTGATTTTTGTGTTGTGGATCTTAGTTGGAAATCTCAAAAAACCTAGCGCCTTTGTCACAATTGGTTCCTGTGACCTATGGAAATGACTAGAAGGCTTGTTGAAGTCAAAAATTTAAGAGATCTAGGGTTAAAAAACTAGGAAACATTAAGAGAATTGAAAAAAGAAGAAACGATATGCTGAAAACTAAAGGTCACCCAAGTTTCTCGATATGAAGTATAAAACTAGCAGAGTTGTCAATCCTGTTGTAATGTTTTGTTATAAAAGATGTACGAAAACAACCCACTGAAGATTGTGGATGACAAACAATCTCAATAATATAAATGGCTAATAAACATTGTAGATCTACAACAACTGATAGAAACAAAAAGAAAGTGTAATAACTCCAACCATCTAATGGAAACCAAATATAAAAAGAATTTTTTTATTATAACACCTATGCAGGGAACGAATAAATGTTAGTAGCCCCCTTCTATGGGATGGACTCTTAGCTATCGTCAAACATCTTCAGCTTGTGTGGAGTCTCTCTCCTTTATAATGTGTAAACCCAAAAAAAATATGGTATGCGACAATGAAAATAATCAGAGTTACAATAGTGAGTGTAGCAATGAAAATAATCAAAAGTGAATAATGAATGTAAGACCCTTCTATTTGTAACAAAATATTCAGCTATCCTCAAATAATGAGCAATAATAAAGTATTATTGATCCCATTCTTGGAATGACCACATGGAATATTTTATTATATTTGTTTAGGGGGTGCGAAAGTATTTAAACTTTTATAATGTCAAGGAATTAGTTAAGGAATAATAAATAAATAAGGATTTATTTGATTATTCCTAAGGGATTTAGTCAAATTTAACAAAGAATAATAAATTAATTAGTGATTAATTAATTATTCTTAGAGAAAAATAAGATAATTAATGTTATCTGTTTATTTCCCATGATTGGGTCAAATATGTCAAGGAATAATAATTGAACAAAGATTAAATTAGTTTTTCCTAGAAGAATATCAAATAAATAATAATTTATTTAATTATTCTCTATTGGTTTAACTATAAATTACTTAACAAAGGTTGTTTATTAAGTAATTTCTCACAGTGAAAGCAATTTTACTATGGTTAAATTTGCTTTACATGGTTTACTTTGATCCATTTAGTTAATTAGGCTAGATGATCAATATTTTTGTGATAAAGACATCATTGATTAATCTCAAAAACATAGCTACTACATTACATAGTCCAAATGGCATGACTAATGACTCATACAAATGTTTCTTGGTTTTAAAGGCATTTTTCCACGTATCTTCTTTTTTTATTTGAATCTAGTGATATCTATAATTCAAGTCCAGCTTGGTGAAGTAATTTTCTTATTGTAATTGATCCAACATATCATCTATCTTGGGAAGGGGGCATGTGTTCTTGTGTGTGAGTTTGTTCAATTTCCAATAATCTATACACATCCTCCAAGTTTTTTTGTTCTTTGGCAGAATAATGATGAGCGACCCACATGGTGATGTACTCGGTTGAATGAGACAATGTTCTAGTAGTTGTTGCAACTATTTATTCACCTCACTTTCTTCTATAATAGACTTCCTATATATCCCAATTTTTTGCGATGGGAAGCCCGAAAATAGTTGGATCTCATCATACACTTCCCTCTTAGGTTGTAGTCCTTTAGGATATCAAATCACATCACTATTTTCCTATAGAAGCTTTTCCACTTGTTGTTCCTATTTCTTAACACAGCCCTATAGGGATTCCTTACCTTTTAATGACTCTTATAGTGACTAGGTTTCTTTGAAAAGAAATAAAACATGCTTCTTGCAATATTTCACCAATTTCTTGGCCTGTTTGGCACTCACAAGCAAAATTTTCAACTTGTCTTTGTGCACACTAATGATGAATGATTTTCCATATTTGACAAGCTAGTACTGGTTGTCCTTTTGCATTAATATTGGATCTCACTGTTGGAAATAATACTGAGAGGGGGGGGGGGGGGAATCAGTATATCAAATCAATAAAACTTTTTTCATTTCCATACTTAGATACATATACGCTACTTCAACGCAATTGTGTCTAATGCAACTAGCGTATATCCAGAATACTTATGATTCAATTAATCCATTAAATGTTGATCTTTAGTTAGTGCATTAGAACTTCTTTAACCATATGTATAGTAAGCAGGTGTAGCAAAACAGAACAGATCATCACCATGATATAAGGTGGAAACCCAATGTGGGTGAAAACCACCTGCTGCAAGTCATCTCTATATTCTTTTAATAAGAAACTTATTTTACAATAGTGTTGTACTGGTGCAGTCTTATACCAGTACACAGGCTTCTACCTGCAAAAGGCTACAACCTTCTCTCGTTCTCCAAACTCTCTTGGAAGGGAGCTACAACCCCCTTAGCTCTTGTACTAGCCGATCCACTTACTAGTACATAGGTGCTGACCTACTGAAATGCTCCAACCTTTACTCATTCTCCAGCTGCTACTGGAAGGGAGCTACCACTGCCTTAGCTCTTGTACTAGCTGATGTACTAGTACGTAGGTGCCGACCTACAGAAGGAAACAACCTTCTCTTTCTTCCTTCAGGTACCATGTTTCATACATTTTCAGACTGGATACTCCTGAAGCACAACACTATAATCGGAAGGCCACGTTTCATCCAATTTTCATACTGGACCCATCAATATCATTGAAGCACAAAACAATCAATACTAGCATCATCAATTTCTGAATCACTGAAACATTGAAACCTTGTCAACAATACAGTCACTAGAACAGAGAGAAAACTACAGAACTCTGCAATAACAATCAAACTCAACTGTAACTTCAAACATCATACTTCATTATGTATACACTACTATGATGAATCAAACCCGCATATATATGCACTTTCGTCAAAGCCAACCTGCGTACAGATCTATGCATATTCAATCATGACTTTGCAGCTGTTTCAGACATCAGTCATACCCAGATCATAACATGCATACAATAAATCATGCATCAATAATTCAGATCTAGTCTATCCATGAACAAACCATATAAAGATGATCCATTTCAAACCATTTGATCTTGATCTGTCCTTAGATCTTGTTCTCCATCAATCAGTGAGATCCCTCCTTAGCTCAGATCATGCAATCCATCATAACTCATATCCTGCATACTGGATCTCATACTACATCAAATATTCAAGTCTTTTTCATGGCTTTTCCTAATGATCTTCTTCTCCTTTTATAGTCTTAGTCCTTACTCAATACCATGGTCCAAAACTATAACAAAACAATACCACAGACCCAATCTTGGGTTCAAGTCTTTTGGATGCAATACCACGGACCAAAACCATAGGATCAAAAGCTATTGGACTAATACCATGAACCAACCATAAGATTTCCCATGTGTGTGTGCTTTTCTTTTCATGAAAGTGTGTGAACTTTTCTTTGCATGAAAGTGCGTGAATTTTTCTTTGCATGAAAGGAACTTTTCTCTGCATGAAAGTGCGTGAACTTTTCTCTAAATGAAAGGAACTTTTCTCTTCATGAATGTGCGTGAACTTTTCTCTACATGAAAGGAACTTTTCTCTGCATGAAAGTGTGTGAAATTTTCTTTGTATGAAAGGAACTTTTCTTTGCATGAAAGTGTGTGAACTTTTCTCTACATGAAAGGAACTTTTCTCTTCATGAAAAAGGCGTGAACTTTTCTCTGCACTATAATTTATCATCTGAGATGAGTGATTTGCCATCAAGTACAACATATGTATCATAATGCTAACAATTTCCCCCTTTGTACTTGAGGGCAAAGCTAACTTGTCATACTAAGAACTGTCATCTGATTCCTTTGAGTTGTCCAGCATCCCATGCATTTTGTCACATCTGATATCTCTTCCGTAGATTCATCTAGATAAGTTAGTTGATCTTCTAATACAACACATGCATCATAATGCCAACACTCACATGTACATATAGGGACATCTTAACATGACTCCACATACATCGAGGATAACCACATCTAGTTCTACTTCATCAATAAATTCAACACCAATAGAAAAAATATTTTTCCACTATTTTGTTACTTTCAACTCTACATCTTTATTTATCAATCGTAGTGGATATGGGTTTGGATGATCATGAACTTCCAACCCCAACTTCTTGACCAGTTTTGGTGCAATGATATTCATTGGCAATCCTATGTCAAACATAGCATGAATATTTTTCTTCTTGACATGTATCTTTATATGGAAGAGTTTGATCATTTCTTTGTTTTCCTCTTGGTAAAGGCTACTCAAATTCACCTCCTTTTCTATTGATGTACAAATGATATTCTTACCCATGTTTTAGCTTCTTTCAACTTGGTTGCTCTAATTTTTTTCCATGAGATTGTTATTCCTATTATCTTTCTTTGTGTTCGTCGGGTTTAGATTTGGATGCAACTTCTAGCACTTGTCCTTTATATGGCCGTCAATGTTGGAGTGGTTTCAGTGGTTGCTCAAATGTGTTGTGTCTATCATATTTTTATCTTTCCCCCTTATTTCTTCTACATCCCCTCCTTAGAAGCATCATGGTTCTCCCTTTTCTTGAATCCAATTTATTGTGCTCTCTAGAGGCCCGTGTTCTCTAATTATTGTGCCTATATACAAGCCTAGTCGACCATTTTGGGCTTCAACAACATCACTTGCTCTAACCAATGGAGGTGTATACACCACAAATACTTGAGGAGTACATATGGGTTCTTTGGGGAGATATATAGCATTATCGACTTCTTTCTGAGCTATGTTGTGTACTCCTGCATGCTTTGGCCCAACTTTTACATGAAGCGTTGACACTGGATTCACTAATCCTCTATATACCCAATGGGATAAATTGTTACTTAATGATTGTTCTGATGTCATCCCAATTAGTCATAGGAGGATATCTCTCGAACCTCAGGATATTCATGTAGATTTCCCACTAAGTCAATGCATGTACCTCCAATTTCAACCATGCAAATGAGATCTTCTATCCTTCCTCAATTTCATGGACACTTAAATAAACTTCCAACTACTCTAACCAATGATTCATCTTTAAAGCTTCGATGAAGTTGTGATATTCCTTCCTATTGACCCTTTCTTCCATTTTAAATAGGGAATGTGATATATTCATGACACTCAAAATAGGTTTATATTTTTTGAGTTCTTTTCTCATGTGGTTCTTCATTTCTTCCCAATCTTCCGATCACCCTTCTAATTTCTCCTTTTCATTTGAAGACCCATCTTCTCCAAATATCCCAAGATTATTTCTCAGGGCCTCCATGGGGATATCTACATTGTGATTGATATATGTGACTTGTTGTTCTAGTAGTGAAAATTCTCCTTTATAGGATCATGAGGATCATTGATAGATTCGTCAACATTGATTAGAGTTTTATAATTTTCAACCCTACTGTTATATATCCCTTGCAAATCTCCCCAAAATACCAAAAGAAACCTAATCTGATACTAATATGATCTATAAAATGCTGTCGATATTCCACTGAAAAGTACATCACAACAGATTTGATAATATTATAATAAAAATATGAAACTATATACTATTACAATTTTATTAAATTTCTATATCCATAGATTTAATATTAATAGTGCATGAATACAAATGAAAAGTATACCTAAAATAAAGAATGGAAAAAAAATAGCACACACATATAACACAAGATATATGGTCTGGGAAACACTCTTGGGAGAAAACCTTGCTGGAAGGTGAGGTTGCTCTACTCTTTTCCTATGTTTAGAAATATGGGTATGAGTACAAAGAAGTATCGCCTGTGGCCCATGGGCTGGTACAATGAAAATATCCTCTCTATTTGATTTACCTCATATCCCTCTGGGGTATTTTTTCTCAGCTATGGAACAAATGAAATAGAAATAATAGACTACCTCTTCCTCCTAGTTGGTCAATTATGACACAACACAATAGCCTACTAGTGGTTTAGTTTGACTACCTCAACTCTTAATCAGAGTTACATTGTAGAATCCTCTATATTTTTTTACATCATAATCACATGGCTAACCCCTTTTCCATCAATAATGGGGGCTAATGCAACATTCTCGAGAATTATGGGTGTGAAAGTAGGAAGGTCAACTTTTGAGTTACATATTTTTTTCATACAAACTCTGATTGACACGCTTCTTGCATCTTTCAAAAGATCCATGTTTGCAATTAACATGAAATGGTGTGATGCAAAAGAAACAAATTTTTACCACTAAATAACTTCATTTAATGCCTAAATATTCTCTCGTGAGGTTTCAAAACTTCTTTTTCCAAACTAGGCCCTACCAATAAAAAAGGTCCTATGAGTTGATTCCTCGACCTTTTCCAATCTGAATGCATCAAAATGGATGAAACATGCTATAATGATCAGATACAGATTAAGGGTTTCGTATTTAGGTCACCTTGATCTGTTGTGTTGGCTATAATTTAATGAAGGTTATCTCGACATGAATAAGATGTTACTGTTATCTAGTTCATTGTAATTCCAAGCATATCAAATTTGTTGCATAATTTGGATTGGTGAACCCAGTGCTGAATTTGTTTTTTCTTACATTTGTATTTGCCTATATTTGAATTTATATTGATTTCCTTTCAATTTTTCGTTCTTAAAAATTTCGTTAGATTTGGTTCCATGTCTTTCTATTTCATAGTTTCAAATTTTCCTATTTCCTAAATTGCAAACCCTATTGCAACAAAACCATTACCTAAACTATAATACCCATAGAGAAATTTATTATGTGGATTTTATTTATTTGTTGGTTGGAAAAATTAAAAGACAAGGTGATGCAATATGTTGATGTAAATATTATTTTCAATAATGGAACAAGAAATTATTTGTGGTATGTTAATCCTCTCATAAATACCTTAAGGCTAACACGATAGATTAACCCCTAACTATCTAGAAACTGGTTGAAATCACTTATGCGTAGAAGGGGAAGAAAAAAAATAAATAAATTTCCTTATGTGAGATTCTTATTTATGTCCATAAGAGGAAAAAATAAGAAAAATGTTGGACATATGAAAACCATTATTAAAATCTACATGACTAGAAACAAGTGTCATGTGGTGGATTCCATGCAAGGAACGATTCAAGATAAAGACCCTTTGGTTGAAAGGAGAATACATGTGGTGGAGAAATACTGGTTGAACCCATAATACTAGCAAGAATATGCTATGGGTGCAATATGTGAATCTTGATAAATATTTCTAGATAGTTTTCCGAAATGCAATGGGTGAAGCTTGGGTAGGACTGTCAGAGAGCTGGTTCAATGCTGGGAGTGTCATGGCTGACTTTAACCTATTACTTAAAGGATCTAGATAAGTATGTTTGGTTGAATAGTGAATAGTAGGAATTTTAATATTATAAATGTGAATTAAATACTAGTAAAGATAATTAGTGTAGAACTTAAAGGTATCAAATAATAAATTGATAAAAATAATTGTTACTATGGCTGATGATAAAATTTTGTATATTAGAAAATGTAATCGTCTCTAGTTAACCTTGTTGTAGGTAAAGAGTTGTTCACAGGTGCGTGATATAGCATTTTTACTAGTCCCTAGAAGCGACTAGAGAATATGAAGAATTCCATAAGAAGAGTAGAGTGAGTATAAAGAAGTTGTCTAGAAATTTTCTTGGAAACTACAAGTTAAGATAATAAAAGACACATGCACACACACACACACACACACACACACACACACACACACACACATAAATGTTAGGTTCCAAGGATTATGTATATGTTATACATGTAGGATTTTATGAATTCAATTATTGTTTTAGCTAAGCACATTAGTCGTGAACAAAAGAGTGGTCAGGGCTCAAAAGATAGAAGCAGTCCCCAATTACACGGGTCCACTAGGTGTCCAACCTAGCCATATATACATATGTATAAAAATATTTATATGTATAAATACTACTATTAATTTACAGTAATATCTCTATCGAGCAAAATATGAATTAATACATCTAAAGGGACTTGCAAATGTAACAAAGAAACTTTATATATTACAACATAAGGAAAATTTATACATAAATATTATATTAAAGAATGAAGCTTTGAAGAAGTGTTGTATTGAATAAATATTGTAAGCATTATGAACACAATAATTGATGATTTACTTAATTTCATGTTGGAATTTCAGAAAGTAGAACAATGTCTTGCAAATAGAGTCATATTTGTTTCTAAATAAATGCACACCTATATTAAATAATGATACAAACCATAAAAGGAAAATGAACATGAATATGTGAATGTCATGAAAACATATACAAGTACTAACATAGTGAATGGTCAGAAATTTCAAAATGTAATCCAACGTACTAGTCTTTTAACAACCTTTCTAGACAGGAAAATACTTCCATGAGGGGAAGGAAAACTAGCATGCAAAATATTGTTAAGTACATAAATACACATAACATATTGTTTGGATGAATGTGGCTATGTCCTTAAACAATTTTAATAATACTAATAGCTCATGGCTAGCCTAAAGCTGAGGACCATGAGGAACTAGGAAAAAAAATTATAAGCACGTGTAGCCATTGCGGTTGAATGTTATAAAAATGGAAAATTTTGTCAAAAAAACATTTGATAAAACATATGTTTGTGATAATGGATTTTTTAGTGGATATTATAACAAAACTTCATCATAATTTAAAATATATGGCTGAACGAATGTTTTAGTGGATGTTTTTTTTTATTGTGCTTCATGGAACAAGTAGCACTGGTGTGCTACATATATAAAAGCACATGGTCTCATACATAACTAAAATAATTGAGCCGTTGAATGCAAAGAGCATAGGTGCTTGGAATGTATACCACCTCGATACTTCTTTATCAAAAAATGCCCAAAGGCATTCTTTTAGGAAATGATGCAGCGCCACACAAAAATTAATTGCAATCTCGGTTCTCTTGTTTAAACTTGCAGCTTCGATGTGATTATTTGTATTGATATGCTAAAGTGGTAGGGATATAACAGTATCAGTGATCTGAATTTTAATAATGTACTCAGGCGAACAATAATATTGTGTAGGAATGGGGTGTTACTTTTATGAAATCACTAATGCATTAGGAATTATAATGCACCATGGCATTAATTGCAAACAATAATGGCACTTGAAGAACTAAACACGCTGATGTTTTCATTTTACAAAAAGTAACCATTCATGAAAAAAAGATCTCATCATGATGCTTTTATATAACATAATTCATCAATGCCTTTTTATGTTATGTACACACTGATTTTTCATATGAGATTTTCTCTCCTTTGGAGACATCGAACTGTGACAACCGAGTTATTCTAATTTTTAAAATCTATTACTCATCAATCTCTCTCTCTCTCTCTCTCTCTCTCTCTCTCTATATATATATATTATATATATATATATATATATCTATATATATATATATACATATATATAAGATATACACACAAACCACACACACTAATATACGCTATATATACACACACACACGCAGATATATAATATATATATATATTATATATATATATATATATATATATGATATATAATATAGATATATATGTTATAAATATATCATATAAATTAAAATTTAATTAGTGCATTTGTATATGATGTTTTGATTAATTTGTTATATTATCATATTTCGCATCACTTTGTTATAATATTTAATCATTTGTGTAACATTTCATAGCGAAATTGGATAAGACAATAGAATAAATTAAAATGTATTTTATTATATATCAATAAGACATTTTTATTATAAAAATGGGATTGTTATTTTTTTTTTCTAAATAAAATTATTCTATTAACATAAGAGGTGGTAATTTACATCAAGACCGTAGTAAAAAACAACTGCCCTGTGGAAGCGACAAAGAGAATCAAAAACACTGCCCATGACAGTGAACTAAACCAAGAGCTGGTATTCAAATCCCACGCAGGCGAACAAGTATTGGCTCTCTTGCTAAGCTTACAAAAATTCAAAGAGACATGTAAATTGAACCATAGCTTGCTGAAGTGAACCAAAATTTGCGTCCTAAACCAAAAATTTCTTGCCAATAAGGGTCGTGTGACCATCAATAGAGCAATAGTGAAAGAAACTATGCGTCCGGAGGCTCCTCCATGATTTAGCACCATCGAAACTCCGGCAAAGCATTTACACAACAAACATTAGTGTTATCCCTTACACAGGCAGTAGCAGGAACAAGGGGACCAGGAGCCTCCATTTCCATCCCCGTGCCCATGGCATTGAGAGAAGGGTCCGCCAGATCCTGCATAGCGAAAGGAGTCTGCGCATGAACAGAATCATGACCCTCCTGATGGGTGCTGGTTTCCCCTACCTCCTGAATTTCTTCAAGAAAGAACACTGAGACATGAGCATGAATTCTTGGGCGATTCAGGGAACAATTGAAGGTAAAAATTGCTGAGCCTATGGAGGGGGATGATGAGGAGTTAGGAGGGAAAAGGCTGGGGAGATGGGGACACCCTCGCCCACTACGAGTGTGAGGGTAATGGCTAGCAAAGAGATCACTAGAAATGGAGGGAGAATTGGAGGACGGGCGAGAGGGCACATGCCTAGGAGTTCCCCTGCGGCTCCCCATCCTATGTCGCAGACGGGGCATAACTATAACCTCAGCCACCCTTCGAACGCAAGATCACGCAACCCCCACCTCCGAGCTCAGTTTATTTATATGGGCATCCCACCTCAGGCTGGAGGCTTCCGAACAAAGCCTTGGAGAAGTCGAAGGCGGCGTTGCAAAATTGGCCGAGGAAAATAGGGCAGCAGAACACAACAAAGAAGCATACCATAAAACACCTTTGCCAGACCCACAATGCACCAGAGGCATCCAAACTCTCACAAAGCCGAACCTGTATTTAACATGATCTGCCCTTCCTCGGATTAACCCCGGCATAACTCCAACATTAAAGAGAGTCGAAGCCCAGCTCAAGCCAGAGCATGTGGAAACGATGGAGAAGCCGGATGACAGTTTGGGCATAACAAAACCACATGACGTGAATCCAACTAGAACCCGATAACCTTATTTAAGCCACGTAAGGCCATATACCAGGTGTTACAGGGCAGGTAGGTGTTGTCTTGCCTCGCCACACCCCTGTCCCATCACTTTAACCTGCTGTAAATGCACCCGCATCTGGGGAAAAATGGGATTGTTATTGGTAATCCTGTGTCTTTCAATTGAAACAATACGTCCATTACATTAAACAAAACGTTTGATTTTCACATACAATTATTTCAAAACATACAACATGTTGAATTGATATTGAAATAGATCATCATTATTTGTTAGAGTTGTTGTTAGTGTTCGAGATACTTCCATCACCTAGGTTATTTTGAGGAATTATTTGTTGATTGTATCATTTTTTTGTCTTGTTCTTGATCTTCTTCCATCTGCAAACATAAAAATAAAGTGTAACAAGTGTATATACATTGGTGAGAATAATGAAAGTTGATATAAATAATATACATCAATGTAAATTAAATAGGAATGTACCATCGAAATAAGTGACTCATAAAATATTCACATGGTTTCAAAACCAAGTCTCATTCCTTGTTGCAATAAGTCTTCTACTGGTGTAGTTCCATGCTTCATTTCCTCCACGTTTTAAACCCCATTACGAATCATAGATTTAATATAACGGATTTTTTTGTTGTATTGATTATAAACTCAGAGATGTAAAACACCATAGATACTTACATATTCCACAATTAAGTTTTGATATGCCAACATATACTCACAACCCATATTTAACCCAATGTCAATTAACTCTTTCAATGCCTCCTCTTTGTACATTAGCACCTATTTAAACACATTCAATAATGGTTGTTGTAAAAAAATTTAAGATATACAAAAATGAAACCTTGAGTCGTTATAAGGAAATATTAACAATTACTCACAAACTTTGATATCAACCCCTTTTTTCCTTGTCGTCCTATTTTATGTGTTGAATGAGCTCCATTGTTTTTTGTTTCCTGCAAGAGAATACTTGAAAATTAATATTTAATGCTAAATTATATTTTTATATCTACAAATTCAATCGTAATTACATACATTTCAAGCACATTGTTGTTGACATGGCTCCTCATGTGATGCAATTATGTCCATTTATTTGACCACCTTGTTGTACAACTTTTTGGAAATTTCTATTGGCAAGTTCGACATATCAGCTCATTGATCATTAAATATTTTCATAATCTCCCTTAAAAAAGTAATAAACTATTTTTATATTAGTATATAAAAACTAAAAATAAGAAAATCAATGTTAATAAGTCAATGGTTTGTAGTAATGTATACATATAATTATAGAAAATTATTTTAGTTACGAATATTACATTTTGGATGATTCTTTTTGTTGTTGTTGTATGTTTTTTCTAATGCAAGTCTAAAATGTCTCGTTGACCACTGCTTAGGAAACATATTTTGTAGTTTAGCTATAATTTTCCTCTTAGAATGATTTGATTAATTTTTATGTTATAAGTGGAAAGTACGTGTACACATTTGTTCCAGTAGATCCTTCATAGTTTTGTAAAAATATCCCCCCATTTCATTAATCTCCAACACCACTCTAGGTGAGCTAAGGACCAATTCATCATCATTTACATGTTCTATAATTTTTCTTTCCTGAGAATGACATTGATCTTTTCCTTCATTGCCGATCACTATAGAACATTAAATATATATGAATTAATAGATTGTTATCTAATATTCTTAAGTATATTGTTAATGAACATTCAAAAACTAAAGAAAATCATATTTAATAGTATTTTTTCATTCACATGATTCATAATCCTCTAATTTTTCTATCAAGTTTTTACACTCTTCTGCACTTAGAGTATAAATAATCTCATCGAAATTATTTATTTCGTGGCTCTACATGACACACACTAACCAATACATATTACTTAAACTTACATATAGTTAAAACTTATTTGTTTTGTAAAGAATTTATAAAGAACTTGCCTTCTCTGCTTTATTCGATGTGCTATGATTGTGTCCATATATATTTTTGTTACTTGACACGTTCTTAGACATTTTTTTATGAATGTACAACTTATACCATTCAATATAGAAGAAATTAAAAATAATTTATATATAAACCAAATAATTTTAAGCCACAAAGAACTATAGTCACCTATTCATTTATTCCATCAAATGCATTGGGCATTGAATTGTTTGACATAATTAGCAAAAATTAGTTTGTAAAAATAATTTAAAATTATGATAGTGAAATTTGTAATGATAAAAAAACCACAATGAATTAAGGATGTTATTTTGCAACGGCGTGTCGATGTGTTATATTACACTAGGACAAATGATGAGTAAACTCAACAAAACTAACATTGTCATAATATACTGGTGTGTTGTATTACACAGGGTGCGTCTCATAAAATATGTATATTTTTTTAAATGGATAGGTCTAACAAGGTTTAAATCTAATTCTATAAGTGACCCCCCTACTCTATATGTCAAACACCCTATAATAGTAAAAAAACAAACCCATTAAATCTAAAATTCCCAAAATGAAAAACCCTAATTTTGAAGTGGTAGAGGGAGTGATATGATTAAGAATATTAGTTTTGTTGTGGTAAGATCCTCCTCAGATTACAAAAAAAAAAATATTCATGTGCTTAAGGATTTATGAGTTTATTGCAAGTGAAAATAAGTTTTTATGTTAATTTTATGACCAATTTAACATAAAATAGAAACTAAAGAACAACATATAAATGTACAAAACATCACCAAAAACACATCACAATAGGAACATGATGAAGGAGTTAACCCCTCATGGAAAAAGTCTCCTTGGTCTAGCTTCTAATAGCTTGGGCCTCTCCATTATGCTCACATGTGTGAAAAGATGTGTTTACAATGCTCAAATGCTTCTGAAACCTCCTCCAAAGAGTCCAAAATATCCAAATATGGCTATCAAGCCACTTTTTGCACCAAATTTGTTTAAAAAATGGATAATTTATGACCTTTCCTAGTTTCTCCACTATTCGTTCCACTAATTACCCAAAATCGCACACTGAATCCTCATTCTCACCCAATTTGCTACTAACTAGCCATGAAATCCGTCGAAATCCAGGTTGATTTGTCGAACAGTTAACATGGCTGCCGAGGCCTAAAAATGTGGAAAATAGGGCCATATGGGGGAGCATGTAACTAGGGGCTAGGACCTAGTATTGGCCTCTTTTCTTCGGTGGTCAGATAACCCCTAGTGGTTAGGCATAAATGCTAGTAGTTAACATTAGGAATGTTCATATGGCCGACTAGCCCGCGGGATGGTCCATTCTCCAAATTTTGTGGCATTAATATTTGAATAATAGACGTGAGCTTAATGGTTAATACCCACATGTATGGTGCCATGCTGAAAGCTTTGGTTTGGTGTTGTAACATCATGGGTATGACCCCTACTGCCTCCATGCAGACTATGGCAATGTTTTTGGTGGCCTCTTAGGCTGCTATGTGTCAGCCTCCGACTAGGCCACATTTCGGACCGTGGTTGGTCATCATTCCAACCAATAATAACCACAAAATTTGGACCATTTAGAATGTGACACTTGCAACAATTTCATTAGCCGAGGAGTCCTTTGACCATGTCAACGCCTAGATCACCGACCTAGTCAATGCCACGTCAACAGTACGGACTGTTGATTGCGTTGTCATTTTTCTTGAAAGTTTGCCTATTTGAGAAAGTGAATAGAACCTATTTCTAGATTCATACGGAGTTTGTTTCATGTGAAATTAGTTGCACCCAATCTAGAATAACAAGCAATTCATGAGCATTCAAGTTTCACACCAATTCGACAACTTTGAAATTTGAGATATTTTTTAAGAACCTGATCATTCCTCCCCACTGGAATCCTTTTGGACTCAAAATTATCACTTTCGGTTGTCCAGCAGGTGAGGGTACAATTCCCTCACATTTCCAATTTGTATCCATTTGGCCTTCCAAGGATTTGTTCCTTTGAGTCCCACTCAAAGGTAATCCACATTCCCTCATTTTGAACACCTTGTTCTTCTATCAAGAATGGTTTCTTGTTGTAGTTCATGATGGTGTGTAGGAGAAAAATCCTCTATTGAATGAATTTGAACATTCTCTGCTTGATCTTCAATCAAAGGAGGCTCATACAACCTTAAGTTCTCAAAATTAACGTCATAAATTTGCATATATGAAGGCAAATCCAACGTGAAGGACTTGTTACCAATCTTCTCCAATTCTGAATGGACAATATCTAATTGGTTTCAGATTTTTACCTTCTCGTTGGGGGCCTCTCTTTTTTAATGTGAAGCCAAAATTCATCAATCACTTGAAACTTGTGAACTACACAATGCTTGTCATGCCTTGATTTGTACTTGCATTAGCTTTTTTCAAGTTGTTCTTGAACTCTTTAGTGTACCAATTGGATTTTTTCAAAGAACCTTTTTTCTTTGCTTATGTCACTATGACCACCAATAGTATTATCTTTGCTAAAAATGAAATCTAAAGGAGATTTTGGTAAGTATCCCAGCCATGCCTCAAATGGATATGTTTGAGTTGAGAAGTGCTTGGCTCAGTTGTAAGAATGTTGAATATAGTGCAAATGTTTGTCCCACAACTTCAGATGCTTTCTGCAATATCCAAAAATAAGATTTATCACTATCCTATTCACCACCTCTATTTGACCATCTGTTTTCAAATGAAAAGTTGTACTCTTTTCCATTTTTTTGTCCATGAATCCCCACAATGTTCACCAAAAATTCCTAGCAAAGCGAGAATCTCGATCACTAACAAGAGATGCGAGAAATCCAAAATGCACCCATACATTCCAAAAGAATAACTGTGTAGTTTATTCAGCTGTAAAGTTGCTTTTAACATCGCATCAAAATACACATTTTGTTGAACCTATCCACAATGATATAGAAATAATGATGACTTCTTTTTGAAAATGGAAGAGTTCCTACAAAATCCCTAGAAACACTCTCCGACAATCGTGAAGGAACCGGAAGTGGTGTGTACAATCCTAATTTCCTATTGCTAAGCTTACTAATTTCACACAATGACATCCTTTAATAAAATGTGACACACTTTCAAGAATATGAGGCCAATAACAATACCTCTATAAAAGTTCCACTATCTTACACTGAAATGACCAGCAATAAGTGAAGTATGTGCCTCTCTTTTGATGTTGACTCTTACTCCCTGTGGAATACAAAGCTTTTCAAGATGGTATAACAAGTTATCATGCAAATGATAATCCAAATTCTCTACTTGGTTACCTTGACTCAAGCTTGCATAAGCATCTTCAAAGCTGTTGTCTAATGCATATTCTCAACACAACTTTCACGCAAAACAAAATTATGATTGAGTAAAGTAGTTGCACTGATAATAGGCCTAGAAAGCCTATCAACAAATTTCTTGTAGATACGTTTCTTATACCTGATTACCAGGTGGAATTGTTGAAGAAAACCCATCCATGAGAAGTTCCTTGAATGCTACAACTTCGACTGAGATTATAAGTATTACAATGGTTGATGATCAGTGTGAATGATTGTTTCCTTACCCATCAAGTAGCATTTCCACTTTTTCATAATTTAAACCAGTGCATACAATTCCTTGTCATGTGTAGGATAGTTAATTACTAGACCATAGAATGTTTTGGAATGAAAACATATAAGATTACCACATTGAATGAGGATTGCACCCATGGCATAGTCACTAGCATCAGGATGAACCTCAAATGATTGTCTCAAGTCTGTAAGTGCAAGTACTAGATCTGAACTAATCTTTACCTTCAATGCATCAAATCCATTTTGCTATTTTCCTCCCCAATTAAAAACCCTTTTGACACTTCTCAATGCATGCAAAGAAGCTATTATAGAAGAAACATTAACACTGAATTTCCTCCAATATTGGATTGTTGCCAAAAAACTTCTTACCTCAGTAACTGTCTTAGGCCTTGGCCAATTCAAAATGATGTCAACCTTACAAGGATCTATTCTCAACTCAAATCCTCTAACAATATGACCCAAGTAAACTAAAGAAGTTTTTCCAAACTTGTACTTTCACATCTTTAAATCAACTATTCATTTTTTGAAATATTAAGTACATTTCTCACATGCATGACATGTTCATCAAGAGATTTATTGAAAATTAATATATCATCTAAGTAGACTATAACAAACTCATCAGGAAATTGCCTCAACACATCTTTCATCACACACATGAATGTAGCAGGAGCATTACATAAACCAAAATACATAACTAGTCATTCAAACAAAACTTGTTTTGTTTTCAATGTTATCTTCCAAATGCCTCCTTCAGCAAATCTATTTTGATGGTAGCTACTTCTTAAGTCCAACTTAGTAAAATACTTTGAATCTTTCAATTTCTCAAGTAAATCATATATTATAGGTAGTGGTTAATGGTTCTTCACTGTAATTTTGTTCAATGCACAAGAATCCACACACATGCACTGTGTTCCATCCTTCTTTGGCACCAAAATAATAGGTGAACCATATGGTGAAGAAGATGGCGTGATGATCCCTTTATCCAAAATCCCTTGAATTTTATTTTTAATTTCCAAACATTACATCACTATCATACTGCACATGCCAATGTTAGGAAGAGCACAATCTTGCTACAACTGCATCTCATGATCGATTCCTCTCTTGTGAGGCAATCCTTTTGTTCCATTAAATATATCACATTTTTGGTTAATAACATCAATGAATTCAGATATAAATTTTTTATCACAACGTCTAAAAGCCTCATTTTCAACATCATTCTTGGTTTTTATCACTAGAAGCACAAAACTCTTATTTGAATTCACTAGTATTTTCATGTTCCCCGCATTAAGAAGTGAAAGATTTCATTTCTTGTTATGAGCTCTCACAATATATTCTACTCCATCTTTGAACAAATGGAATTTGTTTTAATTTCTATGGAAGATAGATTTTCTTTCATAGAGATATTGGCTACCCAAAACTATACCACATATGTCTAATGGCACAACATCAAGCTCCACTCCATCTATGAAATTTGTAGTAATGGAGAATTTTAGTTTACACTTTCTAGTAACCTACAATTGTGCATTGTCACACATCCATCCATGTGCATATGGATTATGACGTGGAATGGTTTCTATGTTTAAATGTTTGACAATATTTTCAAAGATAAGATTGGCTTGAGAGCCACTATTGAAAATAGTACCAATTTTTATATGTTTTGAGATCACCCTTATGTGAAAAAGTTATATCATCCTCTTTTGATTTTGATTTTGATTGTGTGAATATGAAGTACTAGTGCTAGCAATGGATTCTTTTCATTTCATACCCGTGGATGTAATTTTAGTTTCATCATACGAATTGGATCCCAAATTCTATTGAGTGGTTATAGTTGTCTTTCGTTTTCCCTTCTTGTTGAATTTCATTGGTTTCATTTCAAGATGAAGCTTCCAACAATGAGCTTCATCATGACCCCCTTTGGAACAATGTTTGCATCTTAATTTCTCTCCTTCCTTCTTGATAGCTACATTTTCCTTTCCCTTCCTTTTGAAACCCTTTTCTTTTCCTTTACCCTTAAATGGATTTTTACTACCTTCTTCTAGAGTGTTTTTCCCTCTTGCCTCAAGATGACTGGCTTGCACACATACATCATCTAGAGTTTTGGGATTAAACATTAAGATACTATGCCTAAGGAAACTGTTTAAACCCCCTATGTACTTCATCAAGATGTGTTGTGATTTCAAATGTACACCTAACTTTAGACACCTTTTTCTGAATTCTTCGGTGTAATCTTGCACATTTTGACCTTTAAGTTGTCCAAAGTTCTGCCAATTCATTATGGCTTTCTGCATATAAGATAGAGGGTAGAATCTTATTTTAATTGCAACAATGAAACCATACCAAAATACAAAGATGTTACCATGTTTTTTTATCTCCTATTGTGTCTTTAATTCCCACCATACTAGTGTTTTACCCTCCATTCTTAAGGAAGCTAACTAAATCTTTATCTCATCCTCTTGGAGGTTTTGAATTCTACAATAGAGCTCCATCTAAAGAATCCAATTATCAAGTTTATTTGCATTCACTTCACAATTATACATGGGTAGTTCAAATTTAAGGTCATGTGTTAGTAAGGGTGATTGATCAATTCTTTCTAAGGTATGTTGACGAGTATGAGTAAGGGTTATGTTAGTAGAAGAGGTTAAAGATGTGTCTGAAGAAGAAGGTGAAGAAGATGGTGGAGAGGATGGAGGTTTACATCCATTTACATTACCTCCTCCTAAAGAACCTTCTAGGCATTGGAGCTTTCACCCTCTCACCTGACATTCCTCTCTTCATGGAGGACCTTTACCCATCTCTGTCATATGAAGGAAAGCCTTCCTGAACACCTCCTCATACTCTATGATAGTAGGCTCTCCTTCATGAGATATGTTCACTGGAGTCTCAACTGCAAGTTGAGGAAGAACTAGCGTTGGAGATTGTGGCAACCTTTCCCTCTTTCCCCTTGACCCAACTTCACCACTTTCAACCAGCTTCCCTTCTCCTCTTTTGAGTTTTAACCTTATAAGCATGACATAAGCTTGCAAATAGTTAAATCCTTATTGAACAAAACAAACCTAATGCTCTGATACCAAAATGATCTAATTAAGAATATTAGATTTGTTGTGCTAAGATCCTCCTCATATTATAAACAAAATTCTCTTCATGTGCCTAAGGATTCACGAGTTTATTTAATGTGAAAATGAATTTTTATGTCAATTTTATAAGCAATTTAACATAAAATAGAAATTGAACAGAAACATATAAATGTATAGAACATCAAAAGTACATCACAATAGGAACATGATGAAGGAGTTCACCCCTCCTAGCCTACGTCCCCTTGGTCTAGTTTCCAATGGCTTGGGCCTCTCCATTATGCTAAAATATGTAAAAATGTGCCTTTACAATGCTCAAATGCTTCTAAAACCTCCTCCAATGAGTCCAAAAATGTCCAAAAATGGCTACCTAGCCTATTTCGAGACCCAATTTGTTCAAAATTTGGAGACGTTATGAGCTCTCTTAGTTACACCACTATTCACTCCATAAATTTCCTGAAATCTAGCACCGAACCCTCATTTTCGTGCATTTTTCTGCCAATGGGCCACCAAGTCCACTGAAAGCTGGGTGGATTTGTGAGATGGCTATTTTGGCCCCAGAGGCCTAAAAATGTGTAAAATGCGGTGATATGGGGGGGACCATGCACCCAGCGGCTAGCCACTGGCAGGGGCCCTTTCCTCCACTAGTCAGATAACCCCTATTGGTTAGGCATAAATTCTAGCGAGTAGCAATAGGAGTGTTCATATGGGAAGGTAGTTTGCAGGCTAGGCCGATTTGGGTGGCACGTTCTCCAAACTCTATGGCATTAGTCTTTGAATAACATATGCAAGCTTAACAACTAAGACCCACATGTATGGTACGATGGTGAAAGCATTGTATTGGTGTTGGGAGGTTGCACGTTCGACACCATCTACCTCTGCCTAGACTATGAAATTTTTTTTGGTGGCCTTTCAGGCTTCCACGTGTTGGCCACTCGCTAGGTCGTGTGTTAGCTCATGGTTGGCTATCATTCCAATGAATAATAACCACAAAATTTCAACCATTTAGAATGTGCCACTTGGCATGATTTCATTATCCAAAGATCCCTTTGACCAATTCAATGTCCAAGTCAACTACCCATTCAATACCACTTCAACAGTATGGACAACTCATTGGGTTGTCCTTTTTTTGAAAATTCGCATGATTGAGAAAGTGAACATAGCTTGTTTATGGAGTCATACCTAGTCCATTTTGTGCGAAATAAGTTGAGGTGGATTTAGGATGACGAGAACTACGCGTTCATCTAGGTTCCACACCAATCCAACAACTTTGAAATTTGAGCTATTTTTTGAGCACCTTATGAGGGATTTAAACCCTAAGGTAAAATTTTGTAGATTTAAGATAAGTATTGTTATTTTTTTTAATCTTAATTAAATTTAAATAGGAACGGAGATCATAATAATTTCTACTAGTAAAATTAATAGTAATTTTTTTACTATACAACTTTTTTTTTCAATTCTAAGTAAATCTAAACATAAATTGTAAAATATTTTAACAATAAAATTTAAAATTTTGCTATCTAGGGTTTTGAGTGAATCATCATACATTTCAAATTTTGAATCTTTTTGTGATTCCAAAATATTATTCTGCTCCACAGTGTACCTAGTATGTCTCTCTTGCAAATGATCAACCTTTTACTTAAATGCCTAACGAAAAGTGTAAAATTTTTTATTAGTAAAATATAAAATAAAATTTAATTATTTTACTATGTAGGATTTTGAGTGAATCACCATACCTTTCAACTTTTGATCTTTTGAATAGTTATGATACTCCAAACTATTATGTTGTTGCATATTGTTGCCGGTATGCCTCTCTTCCAAATCACTCCCTTGAAATTTTGGCAAAAATAATGAAATAATGAATAAATTTATACTATTTAAAAGTCTTTATGAAATTAGATTTCAAAAAATCAATTGTCATTAATTTTTTTAATTTAAAAAAAGAGAAGAAAAAAATATAAAGTTTTATTTTATTTTATTCAAACATCAATGCATTCGATAGTAAAGAGCACCAATGTGTATATAAGAAAAATGCACCTACATTTTCAAGGTGCCAAATTTTTTGAACGCACCGACATGATACAATTTGTTTTTTTTTTTTTGAAATCCTGAAATGGTGCAATAAATTTTCTTAATGAAATTGTGTGATTTGGATTTAAATGCATCAATGTTGTAATTTTTATAAGAGCATTCAGACGGTAGAATTCATTCTTAGTTTCTAAATTCTAGAAACATGTGCATACTGGTGTTTTTTTATTTAAACACATCGATGAATTTTTGTACAAGAGCACTGATATGATAACATATTTTACAATTTTCGTACTGCCAGAAACTAGTGAGGATATTATTTGAATGTCCCGGTGGTATTGTGATTTAAATGCATGAGTGAAATTTGTCCTGATAAGTGGACTTGTATGGTATAAAAACAATATAAAATTTATCTCACATAAAATGGCATATTAATCTCAAATTATCCCATAGAATGCATATACATGAGTTACAATAGTTCATAGTATACACTTTCCGCTTATAGTCGCCTTATTCCTAAAAAATGGTTTGAAAAGCATATTGACATTCAAATTGTGGTTATATGTTTCTCAAAATGAATTTTAAATTTGCACACAAAAATTCATTTCTGATTTTTCTCAAACATAGGGACAAAATATTAATAATATCAAATGGGCAATTCTTCAAGTTCCAGCTCCTTTCATATTTCTAATCAAAGTTCGTGGCGGAGTTCTCAGTTTCCATCTCCAATATGTTCATATTTTATTTATATTTCAATTATATAATTTATTTTTATTTGATTTAATCCCTGTCAATTTGAATAAAAATGTATTCAAATTTACAATACCTTGATTTAGAATCTACTTAAGATGCAAAAAATATTCCTCCATTTCAAAAGTGTGAGACCTTATCAGGAGTAGCATATCGCAATCAATTGGTAGATGACAATGGGCAACCTCTTCACCCTCCCAATTGGAACATGGCATCTTCCATTTGTAATCTTGGATCAAATATTGTAATAATGTTTTGGTATAATGTAATTTCAATAAACCAATTGTATTGATGTGCTTACTAATATCATTTATATTGTACAATGACTATATTTTTTGAAATTAAGATTTTAGTGATGATGAGCGACCCACCTACCATCTTCTGTTTCACCCCACTACAACTTCAACTCAAGAGAAGGTTTCTTTAAGAGCAACACTTGGAGAGGGAGATAAAAAAGAATGGTTGAATCGACCACTTATTCAATTCCCACTACGACCACATTCACCCATTAGGGATGACTACAACAAGAGTAGTTCTTCATCACAAGTTGGAAATGGATGCAATAAAATAAAGTTTGATATGGATGATTACTTACAGGATATGACTTCCATGGAGGCATTTTTGTTAGATGCATTCTAGAACAATGAGCTAGGGGATGATGCTCATATCACTGATACCTTATTTGAAAACATGAAATATTCTTCCACCACCCCTCTCTTTGGACCTGGTGACAAGTCCAAATCTACTCATCCATGGATAGTGATGCTACTGTACAACATGAAAGTAAAATTTGGCATGTAAAATGCACATTTCTCAAAAATATTGAGGTAATTCAGTTGTATGATTGACCAAGTCCCTTAAATTTTGAGATATATTGTAACACAAGCAACATTAAAAATGGTTTATTTTATGAACATTAAATATTGGCATTGTATAATTATATTCCCCAACAAGTGTAGGTTATCCATTAAGAAGGTTCTTTGGAGTGATAATGTCTTACCAAGTAGCTGCAAATAGGCATAGTAGTTATTGAAAACATTAGGTGTCAAGTACATATAATATCGTTCATTATCTGAATCATTTTATTATATATAGAGTAGAATATGCAAACAAAGAGATATGTATGAAATGTGGGCATGACAAGTACTATAATTCAAGAAACATGCGTAAATCACATGGCCCTCCTCATAATATGTTGAGGAAGATGCATATAATCTGGAGGATTCAAAGTCTCTTTCATTGCAAATAATTATCTATGTTACAGGGATGGCATGCCTCAAATTGGATTGAGTTAGGAGTTATGAAAATCCCAACACATTCATGAACCATATAGAGGATACATGCCCTAAAAAATTTAAGGATGAAGTAGAGAGTCCATGACTTAGCATAGCCTTGGATGGCATCAACTTATATTCCATTGAAAACACCAACTATTCTATTTGGCCTATAGTAGTGATCAATAACAATATCACCTCATGGTTGTCCCTGAAGAATTAATATCTTATGTTGGCTCTCATAGTCTCTGTTAGAAGACAAGTGAAGACTATGGATGTCTACTTACAACCATTAGAAAATTAATTAAAGGAACTATGGGAAGGGATACATGTGTACAGTGCATCAAGGCCCATCACAACAGAGATGAGTTTTACATTGTATGGCATATGTGCTTACACCATATATGATTATTCAGGCTTATGAGTTTCCTCTTGTAAATTATTTTTTTATTGATTTGTTTATATATGTAAAATTATTGTTTCACATATTAATTTAATTTTTTTTTAATTGTTATGATCTTCATGGTCTCTAATGTGTCAACCAAAGGAGAATATTTTTGCAGTTCTTGTAACAAAAGGGTATCATGGATGTAAATGATCTAGAACTTCTCTTATGGCTAGGTACTCTAACCACCTACAAAAGCAAGTGTAATACTTCTCTAGTGTATTCCTATGAAGAGAAAAAATAAGAGAAACATCCACTTTCTATGGTAAACTAGAGAGGACCCAAACACTTTCAATAATGACACCAGTTGAATGGATTAGAGTATATGAGAGAGAGAAGGAGAAGTAGTTTGTAGAAATGTTTGATTCAAATGGGGAGCCTATGTTCGATGATCTAAAATTCTTTGAAATCTATGTTGAGAAATTTCCCATTGGGATGAAAATGAAATTTTTCTTATATGAGCTCCCATGTTGGGATCATCTTAAGGTTTCCCACTTACTATATCCCATGCATATATTTAAAAATGTTTCATGTTATTCATGCAGGCACATATCATAGAAATAAAGTGACACATTGGTTGTTTTGAGAGATCTTATTTCTTCAAAAACTAAAAATAAATATTAGCCAAGAGAAGAAACTAGAGGAGAGGTCGGTCCCTCTTTGTCTTTCAAATAAGGTGATGCCTCATAGATTTTAAGGAATGATTATGTTTCTTTTGCAAAGGAATCTATAATGAGTGCAAGGGTGCCTTCGTTATATGGGTCTTCACTATGACTCTAATTCATTGCGGAAGACTGTTTATCGGGGTTGAAGTCACATAACAATTTGAACCTTATAAGAGTATGTATGTCAATAACATGATTTTATTAGTTTCTTTTATTTTTATGCAATGGATTATTTTATACTCAATTATTATATAATATAATATTTAACCCTCTGCTCATATGTGGGTGTGTGAACTGTGATTTCCCTTAAGACCTACAACATGTCATATCTAAATTATTTTCATTTTTACTTTGGATCACATCAAAGGAGATTCATATGGTTAGCATTCCATGGTGGCTTGAAGAGATAACTGAGATTGTTTGTATGTTTGAGAAGGAATTTCTAATGAGTTTCATTGACTTGTAAGTTTATCTTATAATTCAACTAGTAGTTTGAATTAGTTCATGTGGTTTCTTGTCATTGGATGTTCTTCTTAGATATGTACATGAAGAAATAGAAGTTTTTTTTTTTAGAAAGGGAAAAACTTGAGGGTTCTATGGAAGAGGGGTATATATCATATGGCTCTTTCTATTTTGCTAGTGAGTACATCAAGTAGATCAACAACACACTAGGAGAGGTGATATAGGATGAGAAATGGGATGAAGACAAAAGAGAATGGGATCTTATAAATGAATGGAAAGAGGTGCATGATAAAGAGTAAGTGGATTATGATTTTTCAAATTTATAGATAGTAAATATTCACATTGAACTTCATATTAATTCATATTTTAATCTCTTGTGTACTATATATTTTGATTTCATCAATGAATTAAGAAATTCAAGCCATCAAAAAATTCATTCTTTATAGTATGGAAGTGAAGCAATCATGGGTCACATTATATGAATAGAAGAGGAGGAAACACGATAGTCTCACGAAAGAATTCAAATGGTTGAATAGTAGAAGTGTGCATTATCCTCATCATTTAAAAGAAAATATGCCAATGACATGCCCTAACACTTGGGTTATTGATCAAGTCAATGAGAAATAGAGTGCATATGGTCATTGCACACATGCTAAAGAGGATGCGCTAAACATAGGGATTTTTTGCAATAAATTGGTAATTTAAAAACTTCTTTTCTACATTTTTACATTAGACTGCACATTTAAATTGCAATGTTATATATAATATATATATATATATTATATATATATATATAATATATATAGATTATATTATAATATATATATATATTATATATATATATATATATTAAATTATGTTAAGGTTACTAGACACATGACACTATGATTTCTTCACTTTTATAAAATTGCATTTATTCCCATATATGTGGGCATATGGACATCATTTTCCCTTAGAGGATGCTGATGATGGATGCATGAAACGAAAATGTAGAGTGGAAGTCAAGTTTGACCAATCTACTTCTGCTAGGCACTGCTATCAAAACCTAATGAAGAGGAAATTAGGCTACATCAAAGAGATACAAGAGATCATTCAAATGAACTTCTCTTTGTTCCAATGTGTTATTTTTTGGTGTAAGTTTTGGGACAACTTTGATCATAATAATGTAAAGGAAGATCACGATAGTGGGTTCATATCTATAAACTCTAGAAATATGTAGCATGAAACTAGGGAGCCTTATGTTTTCCCAAAACACTTGACCAAGTCATTTTTTACCTAAATATGTTGGATAGGGATTGGTGGTTTGTATTGAGACAAGACACTACATCAAATCTTATTTTTGCGAACCACATTGTTATCATGCAATGTGAGGAAGATAACTAGGGTGATGGCAACGAAGAGTGATATGTAGTTGTGTTATTTCATCATTTATACTATTTTTGTATGCTTTTCTTTTCTTTATTTTACTAATTATATTATTTTTTTCATCTTGTTTCCATTATGTATAATTGGTAAGATTCACAAATGTTTTTACAATTTTTTTCGAGTTGAATCATTTTTAAACTTAAAAATAAGTATTTCCAATTGCGTATAATAACTATGATAGTAAGGATTCGATGTCATAGTCCTTCTCAAATAGGAAAATAAGAAGAATACAACCAAAATGAGAAAATAGAGAATTTAAAAACACTGAAGACTTAGACTCGATTTAGATACTTATTGGTTTGTTAATCAATTCACATGTTTTTTCTTCTTATTTAGCTCAAAATAAATATAAATAAAGTAATGATAAATCTATGATTACTTTAACAATGAAAAATTTGTGTATTGATATGTAAGTTTAAATTCTTTACATGAGAGATATGTTCATGTTTACCATATTTAAGTTACAGTTCTTGCAACATTACGTAAACTAAAAGGAGGTCTTATGCATGTATAAAATGTTTATTACATATTTTTATGGACAATATGTGATAAAAATGGGCTTACATGGATGCATGAGATGTTGATTTTTTTCTTCATAGATAATGGAATAATTTTTGAATTTTATTGTCAATGGTAATTACAAATAATAGTGGAATGAATCAATATTTTTTGCATAAGATTTAAATAATAAATAATGTGATTGTTATTAAGAGGCACTTGTTTGACTTTCAAATAGACATGGTGTTGGGCCACTAATTTTTCATTATTAATATCACTTTTTAATGTATATTTCATCGATTTATAACATTCTTTATCACGCCATTTATCATAATTTATCATATAATTACATTTTATAATTATTTATGATCTTATGGATAAATACTACTTTTACCTTTTATTTTTAATAAATTGATGATTATTATGCTTGATTTTACCAATGATGGTTTGTTAATGGATTTGTTGTAACATAACTCATGATTTTAGCCTCCCAAACCTTTTCCAAATTGGAAAGTTGATCTCCATCTCATAATTAAATATTCCAACTCAGAAATTCAATGGAATAAGAAGTGACAATTTTACATTAGACATTTCGGACAAATGAAGGATAATATAGAAAATCTAAAACATGGGTTTTGTCTTGAATGGATGGAGTTAGCTTTGGGATGAGCAGTTTTCCAAAATTCGGTATGTATTAAGAGAAATGAAAGGTTCTTCGAAGATAATTTTCTGAGATTTACAGTTTCGGCCATTTTCCAAATTCTTCCAATTGCAATACCATATTTGACTTGTTCCAATTGAATCATGATGGAAAGATATTTGAGACGTGATCTTGTTTATTCTTATTATGTAATCAATCAAAAATTTTAATGGGAATCATTTTGTAATCAACTTTTTTGTAGCTTTCCTTTGCTCTCTGTCTATTTAAATGAAAACAGAGATCAAAGAGGGTAATTGGGGGATAATTGGTAGATAATTAGGAGATAGGAGATGCACAATTGTTAGATAGGATGTAGGAGAAGAGAAAAAAGATGAGAGATGAGAGGATGAACGATTGTTGAAATTGAGGCAAAGCAAAGAGCTTGATTATGATGTAATTATTTCTCTCATATGTTTTAATGAAGGAAGTTATCCATTAAGTTCTATATCCATTATTTGTACTCTGATCTATGTTACCTCTCAAGCTAAAACTGAGCCTTGGGATTTTGGGCCCACTACCTTGGATGAGGTGCTGCCTTTAACATCTACGATAGTTTAGTTGTGTGCTTGTTTCCTTGAATTTAAATCATTTTTCTTGGAAGTAAATTTCCTTTCTTTTAACTAATTTGTTATTTGCTGCATTTCCAGATTTGTTATTTCATCCAACTACTAGATTTCATTTTATTTCTTACTCTAGATTAGCTTTTGAATTGCGTTGAGTGGAATAAATTAAGTTTCCAATTCAGTAATGTGTGGTTTAATTCAGTAATTATTCAAGTTGTGTGATTAGCATAATTGTTTTTCCCGTCATTTACTTTCTTCCTTTTAATTTTAGTTCTATTATTGAAGTCGTACATTCTATTTCCTGTTAAATGAGCTTGATAGTATAGAACGCAATCATATAGAACTAGTATTAGTTGTTGGTATTGTTATGCATCTATTTTTCTGATTGTCTTGAAATAAAAAGATGCTCCTCAAGTTGATAAATAATGTCTAGGTGATTAGTTGTTTTATTTATTTATTAAGCAATTAATTTTATCCAACACTTGGTGATGCATTTTTTTCGTATTTAGATTATGTAAAATAAATATCTATTTTTATGTATTTATCAGTGAATTATTTAAAGTAGATAGGTCTTTACAATAATGAACATGATGTAATATTAGCGAGGCAAAATGTAGAAACATGAATTCTGGTGACTATCTTGGGATAAGTATGTAGGAAAAATAATAGTTCTTTAGTTGTTAATTAAGAAATAATCAAATTTATTATTTTTCAAAAGTTTAAATCTAATATACTATGATTTTTGTATTATTTAACTCATATTTATTACTAAAAATAGTTAAATTTAAACCAGTACAATAGAAAATAAAGAACAAAAATAGCACCAAAATGTTATTTCATTATTACTAGAAAAGTTCACTTGCCTCTTTAAGGGAGAACTTCCAGTAGAGAAAATTTGCAATGACAAATAGCTTAACATACCTTATTTTACATTTATTGATCCTCATCTTTAGAGAGAGAATTTCCTAATTTAAATTGGTAAGAGTTGCTATAAAAAAATAAATGTAAATTTCTGGAATATCTCATAATTTTATAAAATGAGGATTTTTAAGTTATAGTAAATCTAAATTATTTATAAAAATTGTGGCTTATGTTTTTTAAATTTAGCAATACATTGAATTTTATAAACCAATATTGAATTGGTTAAATTGCATTTTTGAATAATTTAATATTATTTATATTTTATATTAAAAATTGAATGATTTACACATTTTTGTCTTATCAAGAACTAATAAAATTATTTTATGTTCAATTATTTTTTCTTATGAGTATTGAAATATTTTTACTAATGAAATTAGAAATGGATATGAATGAAATATTTAAGCAATATAGAAACATTTATCATAACTTAAGAATCATTGTTTTAAGCATACTAAACTTTGCAATTTATAAAAATATATTTGCGTTTGTTTTTAAGTATGTCATTTTGCATGCAAGTTCACATATAAAAGTTTGATATAATTTCACCTATACATAATCTATAATAAATATTAATTCATAAAAATAAACATCATTATGATAACCATCTAATAAAGATAAACATAATCTAAGATACACATTGAAATTAACTACCATCATCTAACTATATACACCTCTAACACATATGCATGCCATTAGCTAGCACAAAAATATAATAATCTAATAAGACATAATCATCGTGACAACATCTAATAAAACAAAAGCATTGTAATCTAACATCATCACCACACATATCCTCAAATTAATACATCTCATGTCAAATAACTTCTATCACATACATATGTGTAATCTGCAAGGACACTAAATGAACATATCTAATGTGACCTAACAATATACACATTAGCATAAACATATAAATTAACTACATAAACATGAAAAAAGGAAAGGTAATATATATGTATGTATGTATGTATGTATGCATGCATGCATGCATGTATCTATAAATAAGACAAATAATTACAATCAAATATCTTGTACAACAGATGTAGTAATGCTAGCCTACTCTACGCAAGAAAAGACGATCAATGGTCAACTGCCTCAATGTCATTTGAACTCTAAAATGGAGGAGGAGTTGGCTATTCTAAAATAAAAGATGATGGATGGTCGACTACTACCTATGTGTTTTTCAATCTCTAAGGTGAAAGATGAGGTGGTTGGTCTACTATGTTAGGTGAAACATAAGGCACATCCTCTAGCTTTGATATCTTATCATTAGGTAGTTAAGGAGAAGTCATACTACCAGAAGGATAACCAACACCCTGGCAATGATTTGATGGGTTAGTACTACCAAACGCATCATAATCACCACCCTCATCATCATGATCATGATCACCAGCCTCATCATCATGATCACCATCCTTATCTGACGTATTTGTTGTTACATAGCCTGCGTCCCTCACTGTTGTGAGTACCCTACTAGCTCCAACAATATGGTGCATTAAACATATCATCTCTCTTAGATAATGGTTGTCTGACGTACTACCTCCTCTACCAAAAATCTGGCCAATATATCACAGTAGTCCATCTAACATCTAATACTAGCCCTATGGGGCAAGATGCTGACACCTCACTGAAGATGTGCCTCACCCTCTTGGGCCTCATCCATCTCCTCATCTCCTCCATCTGGTGGGGGAGGAGGCATGTCCCCATAGAATGTGCCAATGTCTACAAAATATATAGTATACAACAACAATTACAAAAAATTATTAGTAAATTTAATAAAACAAGTTAAAGAACATGTTAGAATAAATTTTATTCTAATTAATTAAAACAATCAAACGAAATTAGATTAGTTTAAAGAAAATACTAATATTACCTCTATAATCTGGAGGCTTAGCTAAAGTGAAGAGGATGTTGAGACACTGTCACCAATCAGTCCCCACATTTGGAAATGGAAGTAAGATAAATGCATGGGTAACCCTCACTCGCCCAAAAGACATTAATTCACTATCTCTGGTGCGTTATCAAACAAAATTGCACTAGCATTAATGCACACATATGTATGACACACTGTTTTTGGTTCACATATTTAAATTTTCATCTTTCTTTGCCCACACATGCACCAATGAATGCACATATCCTTGTTGCACCAAAAGGAAATGTTCAAGTTATTGAATTCATCGAGCTATATTTTTTAATATTATTTGTATAGTGCATTAGGTAAATATAAATACACTAGGCATAATCTAATAATGTACACACTGATGTAAAATTTATATCTTTCCTGGTGTCTTTTCATTTACAAAAAAACCCATAAAAATAATGATGTGTTATGTTGACACATCGAACTATGGTGCACCCTATAAATTTACAGGGTGCATGCTATCGGTGCAAGCTGAACATATCTAGTGCACCATGATTTTTTTTTTTTTTTTTAAATAGTGAATTTTTAAGCTAATATGTAATTTTGATATGGTAAAAGAGTAAATTAGAGACAAACATAAACATTACCTACACATTTTCTTGTTAGGGAGTCATGGTTGACATGTAATTGACAAAGACAAATTTCACCACCATTTGAGAAAATTGGAAAGCCACACAATAAGCATGGTAAAAATACATTGTTAGCAAGAGAAGCACCAATGTCAGGGTGCTTGCATGAGTCAAGAGTGGCATCGGTGCTTGAGATCTCTCCAACACTGTAGATGTTAAAAAACAAATTTATAACCAGGAGGTTTTTCTCTTTATTTAACCCTCCTTTGGTGCATTATTATAACTGTAGTGATCCGTTAAATATCCAAGACTACCACTTTTTCTTTTTAATTTAAAAACATATAGTGGTGTTTTCTCTTACACACCCTAGGGAATTTTACTACTGGTACCGTACTAGTGCTTTGTTGGACTATAAAATCACATTTTTCTGTTATATTAAAAAACACCTAGTAGATATCTTTAGAAGATGCGCTGTATTATTTTAATATGTTAAAAACATTGGTGCTTCATTGGAATATAACACCACATTTTTTTTTTAAATTTAAAAACTATATAGTGTTCCTTCTATATATGCATCAGGGAAAGTTAGTACAAAAGGAAATTGATGTTGCAGGTTTATATAACATTGACAATTTTTAAAAGTTAATGTTTTTCTTGTGTTATCGATTATTCAAGCACTAGTTTCTTCTGTTATTTAGCACGTTGTGTTCTTTTATTTTATGAAAATAAATATTCCACGGTGCACCATGTTGTATTCAACATGAGTGCTTTTATGGATAGTGAAGCACTAGATCATTTGTACATTATAGACACACCGTCAAAAAAACATTCACTAAAACATCCTCTCGCCCACCTCTACTAGTGACCTCCACTACAAATGGATTTTTGGGCTCATCTTGTAGGAGATTCCACAAAATCCTCTGCTACAATTTGTTTTTCATTGTAGTGTACACTCATATTCCATTTAATTGTAGTGTTTTTACATTCACTTATGTGGTTGACTTGTAAAACAGGTTGGGTTGGCATGTCTGTACTTCGATTTGGTTATCCTAATGAAATCTTTCATATATTATTACTCTTATGGAATTATAGGGTGTCTCGTATACCATTTCAATTGTACTGGAATAGAATTTCTAACCATATACCTTATTTTCCAATTTCAACTATGAAATTAGAATAAAAAGGCCATAAACTATAGGGTTTCCAAATTGACCATCAAAAGTCCATTAAAAATATTTCCAACAATATTTATTTTCCAACTTTATCTTTCGCATATGTAGTCTCCCCATGTCTTTCTCATCAATGAAAATAATATTCCCAACAATAATGCCATTTCCCATTGATGTAAACCCATAGTTAATTCTTAAATAATAATAAAGATATCCCTAGAATCTCCTTGTGCCTACAACTTTAGCCCCTTTTACATTAGTGGAAAAGGGATACATCCCTCAAACATGTGTGTATTCTTATCTGTCACTCTTATTCTATATGTAGCTTTTATTGGTGCATGCTACTCTTCCTCTGTTTTTAACTTCTCTTAATGACTCGAACCTTTCCTCTAGATGAAACTCCTCATAGTGCCTACAATTTCTCCCATTGTCCCCTATCTATCCTTATATCTACATATTCTCCCCTTTTAACTTTAATTATAAAGGGATATTTTTACTTATGGCTATAATTTATCCCCATGAGATCTTCAAAACAAAAAAAATCACTTCCGTTCATTTCTTACTTCTTATTTTAATTCTACGACTAAACTCCCCTTATGAAGGTTGTCTCAAATTATCCTTACGTCTAACATTTCCTCTCATATAGATCTGCGATTGAGATTGCTCCCCCTGTACTTGAACCTCCTCTTCATTATTTTTTTTTGGGCTTCTTCACCTAGGATTATGCTTCCTTTTTTCTGTAACTTAACTCTAACTGCAACATAACCCCCCTTGATAGTAACTTCTCCATTTATGAAACTTTTTATTTTTTCATTCAACAGTTTTTCTCCATGAGTATGTGCATTTTCTCAGCTTCAATTTTCAATTTTATACATATGTTCCTCTTGTTTGGAGCTACTCCACATTTTTTATATCAAGCGTAACTTCTTGATCCCCTTAAATTCATCTAATAATATTATCATTTACTTCAAACTATTCACATATTTTCCACATCCTGTAGAATTTCCATATTGTCATTCCTTTCTTACAACTACTCTCTGATTTTCTTGTCTTCTTAATGTTGTCTCAGGTGTCGTAATCTACCACTTCTTCTCATAATTATATTTGACTGTTAGGATGAGAGAGATACCAGTCTCATATAATTATCTCCTCCTTTACTTTTATTAAGGACATATACATCATCTAAGGTTCTCATTTCTTTTTCCACTAATCTTCCAAAGCCTTCCTTTCTTCATTTACAAGCTTTAGAATAAAATGTACCCTAGTTCCCTTCATCAACCATTTGACTTGTGCTTTGAATATTGTGCTTTAAACCTTCAACAAGAAAGACATATTTAGATTTATCTTTATCATTATCAAGGTGAACTCTTCCTTTGCTCATTATCTTGGTTGATGTATTATATAAAAGAGTGACTCCCACCTTTGACTTTCTTTACAAGAATAAATATTATCTCTAGGAATATGAAGTGAAATTCCATTATCTATATATTGTTGGAATTCTTTGTGTTTAAGACATGTAGTTAGACCATATTTTTTCTACTTCTCTTGATTCCTTCTCCATGTTCTTTGATTTTTATTTATAATAATATCATCATTTCTACTTTGATTTGGAGGCCACATTTTGTTGCTTCTAAAATCATGAGATTTGTGGAAAAAGTTATTTCACTTGAAACAAGCAACATGATCTAGTAAAGGAGGTAATAAATTATAAATTGTGATAGTATTCTCTCTAAAAATTTATAGGATTTCTACTCACACAACCATTCCTTGAGATTTTATATGAGCCCATACTTCTAACTTTTATATAGACATTTATTACATGAGCTCTAAATGGCCAAAATCATTACATAAAAAGGAATAACTATAAAATAGATTTTGATACTTTGATGTCATGTGCCTTCATTGGGGGATTGTTCTCCTAAACCCATTTTGGTTGTCCCTGTCAGGAAGCTTAGATGTTTGTCGGTTATCTACTTTCTTTTTCATGATGTTCTCCCTCATTTGAAAATCAAATATGTATTGGTCCTTAACTTCATTTGTTATGCTACTTGTATAGTTGATAGGGTCATGTCTCTAATAATCTATGGATTCATTTCATACTCTTCTTACATTATTGTTAAAGCCTCTGAGCAGATTAAAATAATTGTTAGATTCTTCTTTATAGCCAAGACCTCATTTATTATAGGGAAATCCTTAGTACATAAGAATATTATCTAATTTGTAAGTCTCTTTGCACTAGGGGAATTTTAAGTTAAAAAATGGGTCTCAGAATAAGAACAATACTAAGAAAACTAAATTTAAAAGTACCAATAGGATTCAAGATGGTGATGTTATCACTAGTGGATATTATCACTAGCGGTAAATATTTTGGAGGGAAAATACGATAACTACTTAATTTTACATGTATTTTGGCTTATCTCCTTATATATTTACTCAATTTTTGAGTGTAGACACCCTTTTAATATGGAATTAAATTCCACTTCCAACGAGTACCCACTTTTCATAATGTTGAGTACATCCATATTGAAAAAAATTGAAAGTTCATGAAAAAATGTGTTCAATAGTGGGTACTTGTCATACCCATTGGTGACTTTATTTTTTATGGATTTTATATTCAGCTTGGGACTAGAAAGTAAAAATGAGACAAGTGGTATGATGTGAAAATTTAAATGTTTACTTTGATTAATAAAAATAAAAAATAAAAAATAAAATTGTGTGTTATAATTCTTGGAAATATATTAAAGGGTATTATGTGACTTTAGAATTGTAAATATTAGGAAAAAACTTGGAATTAGTTATTACAAAGGAGTGGCTAGAACAAAAGAAGAAAAATTCTCCCTTTTTATTGAGTTGAACAATTAGCAAAGATAGACCACAAAAAATTTCATGTCTAGAGATATATGTCATGGGTGGAACTTGTGTAAAAATGGATAGTGGGAGAGGAATACTAGACTTCAACCCTAAAACTAGAAATACATTGCTAAAGGGTTGAGGAGATAAATATGATGAAATGATCCTATGTTATTTTCCTGATAGGGAGTAGTAGAGCATGAGGGGAATCACCCAAAAATGTAGATCATTGTTGGGAGGAACATCAAAGTTGTGAATCTATTTTAAGGGATTTTCTATACATCTATATATGACTACCTAGAAATGAAGCTTTGATGAATACGCTCATTTTGTAATTATAATTATGAGTGGATTTAAGTAGGAAATATAAGTGTAATTATTTGTATTTTACTAGCTATCTTTGAGAAAGTGAATGGATTATTATGTTAACATTTTTTGAATGAAAGTAATGAGATGTATGTGTTTATGCGTGTGCATATTTGGATGAATCTATTATAGGAAACATAAAGCTCATGGCCAAATTCCATGATGTAATGGTTTAAAATGGTAATGAAATTGAGTGTGTTCTATCGTAAATGATTATGAAAGAAAAAAATTTGTAGGGACAAATGTGACATCCACTATGTAAGTCGACATGAACACAAAACTAGGAGGTTTTTACAAAGGTAGAAGAAATATTCGGGTGGTAGGGAAATTTCCTTAAAGATTGATAGCTTTATTGTGGTAAAATTGTGTTTTTGTAGTTGTAGAATAGGATGCAATGTACACTTATGGCTAAAAAATAGGTGATAAACATTAAACAATGTCAATGAGATAAAAGTAGAAATTCAAGCCTAGGTTAGCTATTGTGGGCCACAACAAGGAAGGAAACATCATCGATTAGCCAGAGGAAACGTAGTCCTAGGAAAAAGGAATAATAAGGCCTAAGGAGAAACTCTACTAGTCCCCCATAACAAGAGTCCACTAGGACTCTCACCTAGTTTCAAGCTTATTAAAATGGAATAATAATTACATAGCTAACATATGGTTACTGTTAATACAATACATAAATTATAGTCAAAGATATTTTTTAGGCATGCATAATGAATGAAGAAAATAATAATGTGATAATCACCAAATAGTTTCCATGAAATCTGTAAACAAGAATATAAGGAATCATCATTTTATGAATTGATAGTGAACAAAGATGAGAATAAAACTACTAAGAAAACAAAATCCATAACTATGCATATATTAGCATGAGAAAAATCAAAGGAAATATGCAATTTTGTTTCCCCAAAATCCAAGGGAAAATATTCTAATTCTGACCATATAGTCTTCAGCCATAAAACATATAATGTAGTAGAAAGTTGAGAGTTACCAAAAGGTTGGAAACTGTATGGTTTTCTTCCATAATAGACTCTTAATAATAAACCTTCAAGACAAATATGCTCGTAAACCCTGGCTACGTTAAGGCTGAAATCCTAAATTATAGATAAATTCACGTGACACTAGTTAGGATCAATCCCAATGGTGGCATAAAAACTTGTAAGAGAATTACTATAATGATTTATTATGTATTCTAAGATGAATTAAGTAAGGTGGAATGAAAACTAAGTCAAAATTTCTTAGTGTGAAGACACAATATCTTAAATTGTAGCAAGAAAAGTCTTCATTTCACATGTGCCTTAGTCAAATGAGGTAATTTGGATTTCCACTTCAACGTGATCGGTTGGAAGGCTATTAGGAGGAGTGACATGACCAAATCACTCAATTAAGTAAGTTAATTTGATTTTATGGTCTAGAAGTAGAGTTCTGTGCAAGTTAGTGGCTAAGATCTAGCTATCTAGGGTATTATCTTTAGTGAAAGTAAGTTATCTGAGCTCTAGTCTAGAATACAAATAGTATGCATTCATATTAGTAGTTGTGCCTATTTTCAACTCACTTATATCTCAATTAACTAGTTAATTTACTAAAAATATCCCTAGTCATGCATGCAGTTTAATTTTCCTAGTGAAGTGGGAGAAAAAGGCACAATTGTAATTATTATTGTATAGTAGTGACTATAAAAAGTTTGCATGTAGTAGGTCATCCAATTTCCCGAGGAATTTCAATAGGAAATAGGAGATTACCTATTCTTTAGGAGTAGGAATTGTGCAAGGAAATAGGAGGAACCCTATTTTGGTTAAGTATTGGCTTGAGCTGAGTAACAAGGAGTTGAATATTGGAGTGCATCTCGAGCTTCAACCCTTGAAGTTGTCATTGTAATACATCATTGTTCTTATCTAATATATTACAAACAGAAGATGGGTTTTCCCGGTTGGGTTACCCAGTAAAAACAAGGCTCATTGTTACTGAATGATTACATTTGTTTCTATTGTATGTTTTCCCTTCTGCGAATTGAGTAGAAGAATTTTTTATGTTATTTTTGGTTTGAATTCATCAAAAGTTGTAAATTTAAAGCTATTTCTACATGGAATAGGATCTATCAACCAGGTTCTTGGTCATCTAACCAAAAAATTTTAAATACCATATTTATGGTGTAATTATTTCTTCAATGCAGGAACAATATCCTTCAATGGATTGAGGATTGAGTATGCATTGGAGGGAACTTCAAATCTATGTGCTTAGAAAAAAATAATGCAGGTATTTTTGGATGACAATGGAGTATTAGAATACACAAAAATAGATATTCCAAAACCAATAGCATCAAATGCAAAACAACGAGCTGGATGGAAGAGACATACTATAAAAGCAAGGAGGATTATCCTTGAGGGAGTCAAAGACCATGTGGTTCCAAATTTCCATGGAAAGGAAAATAATTTTGCATTGTTGAAAAATCTCAAAGACTTGCTTGAAAGCTACAGTGATTTTAGGAAATTGGAATTGAGAGATAACCCAAGAACATTATAACGAATAAAAATGAACTTATTTTTTAATGCCTATCCGAATTCACTCAGGTGAGAGATGAGATTGGAGGAGTTGGAGAGACTATGCCAACATTTATACTTGTGATATTAACACTCATTGTTCTTATAAAGTCCTAAAACATCTATCATGATTTAGTTAATGCAAGAGACTTGCTCTAAGATGAGGAGAGACTTTGGTCTAACATGGTGTAAGAGGATATTAGAGGAAACAATAGTTATGAAGTCACATCCAAAAATGATGAGGAGGAAAACTTTGCCTTAGCTAGAAAATGAAATAAAACCAAAGGTAGCAAGGCATAAGGAAATGGAATATCTATCCAAAACCATGGCAAGAAGAAATATCTTAATAAAATTAAATGCTTTCACATCGATGAGTACGGACACTATGCAACGAAGTGTCCACATAAGAAATCTAGTAAGAATCTTGCAACATGAGTAGGAAGAGATGCTCTCAAATCAAAATTCGAGTTGGATTTTACCCTCATTTCTTGCATGGAAAGTATTGTATGAGGTAGTGTATGGTAGTCAAACTTTTAAGCTTCATTTCATATTACAATAAATAAGTAGTTATTAAGTAGCTTATAGGAGGACCTACAATTACACCTAGAGCTTGGATTTGATGGAACGCATATTATTAAAGAAAGTATGATTATTGCCTTTAGGAGGTGGTTAGGCTCCCATATTGACCTGCAGAATGTAATATTTGTCCCTAGTCTAAAGAAAAATATTGTTTTTGTAGTTCTACATGAAGACAGAGGATATAATGTGGCGTTGAGTAGAAGGAAGGCATATCTGAAGCATGTTTCTACTAGACAAGTAAAACAAATTGGTCTTCATGTAAAAAATATCTACAATATAGAGGCAGATTCATGTGTTGCATTGAGTAGCAAGGCAAAACATGTTTAGGGTCAAGATGTTGGGGAGCTCTGACGTAGGCACATGTGACACCTACACCATGGATGTTTGAAAAAATGAAGTGTATCACCACTGGACTTCCAAAATTCACCCTTGATCAACATGATGCTTTCAAGGGAACACTCTTGGAAAATATGTTAAATCCTCCTTCCAAGGTTGATATAACAAAGATGGAGATATATGAAACTCGTGTCAAGTTTGATTGATCTTGAGCCATCATCTTTCAAAGAGGATTTTTCCAGGAAAATGTGGGTAGATGCTATGGGGGAGGAGTATGAATCAAACATGAAGAATGATGCTTTAGAGGTTGTGGCTAGACTTGAGGGAAAAACTATTATTGGCTCTAGGTGGGTGTATAAGGTGAAATGTGAAGCTAATGGAAGTATTGAGAAGTACAAGGCCAGATTTGTGGCCAAATTCTTCTCACGGGTGGAGGGGATTGATTATGAGGATACATTTTCCCCTGTGGTAAGATAGTCTTGTATCATGACCATAATTTCATTGGCATCACAAATAACATGGAGGATCCACCAAATGGTTGTTAATATTTCCTTCCTATATTTAGTGGTTGAGGAAGATATATAGATTAAGTTATTGGGTTGTGTTATATTCCTTCCATGACTAGCCCACGTAGTTAACCAGAGGGTTAGAGGGGGGGCAAAGCCCCCCTTCGTTGCACAAATTTCATAGCTGAGGGGTCACAGGGTGTTTGAGGGGTGCAAGTAACCCCCACCTATGGGGTACGGGTGGGGGGGGCTGAAATTTTGTTTTGGATCCTACATTATGTTGGGTAGACCTACCTATGGTTTTGTGCATGATTTTCACACATGGTTTTGGACGCGATGGTTTTTGGTCCATGGTTTTGGACATGATGCTTTTCGATCCATGGTATTGGATGCTTCGGCATGTATAGAAATGTATTGTAACATTGAAAGGAACATAATGAACAATCAAGCTAGTAGTTTCGATTTTGGGATCCAAGGGAAAATCTCTGTGTATATGTGTTTTATGTTTATGCTCTTGCATTGTTTATTTTCTGTGTTTTAGAATTCGTATGTAGGTAATTTATGTACGCGGTTAAAACCTACATAAGAAACTTGAGGGTTTCAAGACCTTTAGCTATGAGGCACATGTGCGTAGGCTCAAAAGAGGTCCCAGTGGTCTCTAGCATATATTATTATCTCAATGGATTGGGCTTCACTTAGAGTGAAGCATATTCTAATATCTTCTACATTATGGTAGATGGTTGTCTGGTCATCTTCGTCGTTTATGTGGATGATTTTATACTCAGAAGAGATGATAGGTTGATCTAGTATTGCAAGTAGGACCTTGAAAGAGAGTGTGAGATAGAGTATATGGGTTTCATGCACTACTTCCTTGGCTTGGAAGTGTGGCATGGAGATGGAGAGATATTTGTTGGAAAGGAGAAGTACACCTCTGAATCCTTCACAAACTCCATATGCAAGATTGAAAACCCATGGATACTCCTCTTATTACTAATTGGAGGAAAGGGGGTGACTCTATAGGTGAGGCAGTACATGGAACTATCTACATATAGTTGGTGGGGTGCTTGATGTACTTGGTGAAAGGAATGCCCAATATTTATTTTTTAATGAACCAAAGTAGTAAGTTTTTGGTAAATTCTACCAATGTTCAGTTGGAAAGGAGAAAAACGTTTTCTAAGATATATAGGAGACACAATATACTTTGGTTTATGGTATAGGAATATTTAGGGATTGAATCTCCCAGGCTTTAGAGATGCAGATTGGATAGGGAGTCACTTAGATAGGAAGAGCACATTGGGAGTAGTGATCAATGTTGCGTTAGCAATAGTTTTTTTGTTCAATAGGAAACAAATATTTGTAGTACTCAACTTAGTAGAGGCCGAGTATATGGTTGATTGACAAGAAACATTTAAGGCTATTTTGATGAGGAACATCTTTGTTGGTCTCTTCACTCAATGGATGAAACCTACATTTGTTGTGGTAATGAGAGTTATATAAAATTCTCTTAGAATCGAGTGTTTCATGATAGGTCCAAACATATAGGAATCACGTACCATCACCTAAGAGATTGTGTTTAGAGGATGATTTTTATGTTACATTATATTAATACAAAGGAGCACGATGGAAACATTTTGATAAAGGATTTTTTAAGAGGTAAGTTTGAGTTCAACAGCAACATGATTGGGTTTGTTTGGAACAATTTTCTTCCTAAGAGGGAGTTTTAAATTGTAGCAAGAAAAGTAATCATTTGACACATTCCCTTGCTAAATTATTTATTTAGAATTTCCACTTCAGTGGGATGAGTTGGCATGAAGTCATGAGGAGTGACATGACCAAATCACTCAGTTAAGTTAGTCAATTTGAGTTTATGGGCTAGAAGTAGAGTTATGTGCAAGTTGGTGGCTAAGATATAGCTATCTAAAGGTATTATCCTTAGTGAAAGTCAGTTATTTGAGCACTAGTCTAGAATAGAGTCAACATCAGCTCATTTTAGTAGTTGTAACTATTCTAAACTAACCAAGTCTCGGTTGACTAGTCAGTTTACTAAAAATATCACTAGCCATGCATGCAATTTGAATTTCCTAGTGAAGTGGAGGAAAATGGCATAATTTTAATTATTATTATATAATAATGACTATACAGAGTTTTCATTTAGCAAGAGAGCCAATTTCCACAGGAAATACAAAAGGAAATAGGTGGAATCAAGTGGCCTATTTTGGTTAAGTGTTGTGGAGAGCAGACTGAGGAGGAGATAAATATTGTAGTGTAATTTGAGCTTCAAGCATTTAATTTTTTGTTGTAATAGATTATTCTTTTCATCTGATAGAATACAAATAGCGAGTTTTTTCCCAGCTCGATTCCCTAGTAAAAACTATGCTCATTGCAATTCAATGATTGCATGTGTTATTACTCTATGTTTTCCCTTCCACATATTGAGTAGAAGAAATTTATGTTTATTATTTTCAATTTGAATTCATTAGCAACTAGAAATTTTATGTTATTTCTACACAGTTGTGGCCATGATCTAACCAACATATAACATGTATCAATCCATTAGAATTTCCCCAAATATCGCGTTAAATATTTGTAAGAATATAATAAAAGGAAATATCTTAGGATCGATACGTTACATTTAATGGAGATGAGAAAAATCCTTGTGGCGATGATTTTTGGAGGCAATAAACTCAATTAGTAACCATAAAAAATTGAAAGAGCCATCTATAAAGGAAATAACGTTAGGGTTTAAAACTTTTAGACAAAGATTTTACAAAGATTTTACCGAAACATAAGCCTCTATGAAGGATATGTCACTGCCATAAAATTTGTAGTGGATGGTAGCCACATCAAACGTCCAAAATGGTTAGCTTATGACCCACCATTAAACTAAAATCAAGTAAAAAAGTGACAGAAAATTTAAGTGAGAAGATCAAGGTTAAGGACACGGAATTAGATTCCTTGTGTCACTAATCCAAACTTACCTATTCTCATTACATTTCCATGTAAAATAAATAGATTATGGTAGAAAATGCTTCGAGTACAAGGTAGAGAGCTTTGTAATACCAAAAGAAATTTCAAAGTTATAGAGCTTGGCTCTCCACCAAGGCAAGTAGTAAATGATTTTGTTTTGGTGAGAGAATGTGACAGGTAGTTACCATAATGGTTTTTAAATAATCCACACCATCAATTAACATACTATCGAAGGTAACACCTGTCTAGGGTTTGTACAAGTGTCGTGGGACCATTTTCCATGTAATTTCATCTAATGAACAATCTACACAAGGTCGTCATGGGTGCATAATGTGGCACAATGTCCAAGGGCCTAAAACATTATTTTCATCTCTTCATATATGTATAAGTATTTTATGGAGGAAAGTAAGGTCTAGAAATTCTATATACATATATATTGTGCACAAACCTTGGATTAATAATAATAGGACATCATTCTATTCATAGAACATGATCGATAATGAGTTGTAAGGGTTAAAATTAAATATGGTCATTACATGTTATTAAAATGATTATAATGGTTGTAAATTGGCATAAGGAACATAATATTAACCAATACTTTTAATCTGTAGGGGGTAGGTGGAATAGAAAAACTCCATAGATTTCCTTAGCCTTAAGTTTAGAAAAAGGAACCATTGCGCAGTAACGAGAAATAGATAATTTTGTATAACATTTAAGCATCAATATAAATTGATACAAATATTACATCATATTATTTTTAATTAATGAAAAACAAGGAGATTCTATAAATCAATAAAGTGATGACTTTAAAAAGTCAGATCTATGGGCCACCAACAAATCAAAAGAATCATGTATATGGTATATCTTAAATAAAAAAATGGTATCATGCAGTAAATCTTTGAGTAATTTTAGAGGGATTTTATAATACAATTTGAATGTGAAATTTAGTTTCACATCCAATGGGTTTTTACAGTTGACATGTAAGTAAACCTATGAAGAGAGAAGAAAAAAAATACAATGAAAAATGTAGTTTGACTTCTTTTACTTTAAAAATTACTAACTCTTATTATATTATTTTAACTATTATTTTCCTTAGAAGGCCCATTTTAGACCTAGAAATTACCCTAATGACAAAATTTAAGATCATATTTAACTTAGAATTTTTTTGTCTATGGGTCCTTTATGAAGGACACAACCATTGCTTCGAGCTTCTCACAATTTATTTCATTTTCTTTCAGTTTCCTTATACATATATGTTTTATTTTTTTAGGCTCTTATAATTTTTTATTTTCTTTCTTCTGAGTCTCTTTATTTCTTTTAGGGCACTTTCTATGTCTCCTACAAGATCTAACTCACCTTTGAAGTCTTCCTTTCAGTCCAAATATTCATTTTGATGATCAATAACATGAGCATTCATGGATTTTTATTTTATAGTTCATCTTGATACCAATTGAACTTATTCTTTCTCCTATACATTCTTGGAGAAATCAAAATATTTGAACTTTGTTGTCTTCTTTCAATATTTAGAGGATGTTCCATTTTTGAGATTACTTTTTTGTTCTTATTTCATATGCAATATCCATATTCAAATTCTCTTTATCTTGCATATCTTCAATGTCACCTCCTTCATAGTTGTTTTGTATTTTATCCATATTTATTTTGTTATTTTGAAAAGAATCACCTTATTAAACCTTTTATGTTTATATGATGTTAAAGATGGTACCCATGACTTTTTCATTATCATTATTATTTCCATATACTACTATTTCCAATCATCAATGCCAAAGGACATTAGGGTACGCACTTCTCCCCGTTTTCCAAAACACATAGTTTTGTCTATCAAACATATGATCTTTAATTAAACCTTCATTACTAGGCATGGTCCCTCTTAGATCTTCCTTCGAGTGGCTAGACTGTTTTTAAAAGAACCTACTGTCACACCAATTATTGGGTTCACAATTATACTAATAAGGGGGATGAATTAGTATACTAATAATCTAATTTATCTAAATATAGTCAAAGATCATAGGACATCAATCTAGAAAGTAACATAAGATATATGTGGAAGCACTTATGGGAGAAAAGCACTAAAATTCAGCATATGAAAGATATTGTAGGAAACAACCTATTACTAAATTAATTTCTAGGTGAAAAACTATTATTTCATCAATTTGTAGGCGACAACCAATAGAATAGAAAAATTCTCTTCGTTACCTTGTAGGAAATAGCCTATAGGAAACACAAATCCCCTCTAATACTTTGTGCACATGAATACACGGGACATCAAACTCATATGTTGATTTGCAAGCACTAAACTACATGAGACACCAATCCTCTCTTCTGCTTTGTAGGAACCAACCTCAAAGAGACATCAATTCCCTCTACTTCATTATAGGAACCAACCTATAAGAGAAATTAATCCCCTTCACTCCTTTTCATGCACCAACCTACTTTATTGAGTCTGATGAATTTTTAAAAATTCTTGTTAGCTACTTCTTCTTTCGCTAGGTCTACTTGTTACTTATTCCTCCAATTTTTTTATTAATTTCTCTTTCTTTCACCAAGTCTACTTGTTACCACTTCCTTGAACATTATTACTACTCAAAGAACTTGCTCCTTTTGGATTGTTCATAAGAATTAAGTTGCAAAACATCATGCATATCCAATTCCACAAATCTAGTTTTGAAACTTCTTCCATAAGAACCTATCGATCAGTTCTCTATCTCCTCTAGATTTCACAAGTTGAAACATCTGAGGAGGATAGTTATAGAAAAAATAAGAATCTTATCTATTTGAATCATGCTTCATGATCATTCAGGAACACTAACTCCCTGATAGCATATCTCCGAAAATACAATGAAACAAAGCCCAAAATGTCTATCACAAGTACATTGATATCTCTTCTTTTTCTTCTAGACTTCATAGTGTACAATATCAAAGAAAAAAATTATAGCAAAAATTCTAAATTTGAAGTAATTTTATAATATTTTAGGAATTTTGACTTCCTTAGACCATATATCTAAAATTATAGAGAAAAAGGTCTAAAATTTAACCAAGGGTACGGATATATTCTATTTAAATCCTCCATGTTTAAAATTTTGAAACATCCCAAAATTAAATTTATTGGAAATATTCCAAGATGACTTGTTTGAAGAGCATTTGGGAGACCTAAATTACATATAACATCTCTCCAAAATTATAGTGAATCAAGGTTCAAAATTTTAACCACATGTACATGAATATATTCTATCTATATCCTTCAATTTCACATTCCAAAACATCTTAGAAGAACAATAGCGAAAAGGCCAAGATGACTTGTTCAACCCATAAATAACTATTAGGTCCATATACTACTACTGTATAAAATTATTGTTATTACTGCAAACCCCTTATTGTATTTTTCTGCCCATATAATCCCCATATTGTTATTATTGTACCCCATAGAATCCTACCATTGTTATTGTTGTGCCCTTACGATATTATTGTTATGTAGGCTCTAACTATATTGTGACCCCTCAGACTCCTATATATAGAAAGGAGGTCCTTAGATTTGTATCATCTAATAATTTTTCATTTATGTAATGTAAAGGAGTTTTTCGCCTCAAAAAGGTTAATTTTTAAGTCTTTGATCTATCTATTTGTGAGCGGATTGCATAACATTTGGTATAATTGGTTTGGATTCTAGGGTTTCGCTGCTGCAAACAAGTCGTTGTGGCATTTTCTCTATAATTTTTTTCTAAGAAGCCTTAGAAGAAGAAATTAAATCCCAGTGGATATGAAATATTGGTGAAGATCATGTATAGATTTCATATGTTGGTTCACTATATTTTCGTAGGCTCCTGAATTCCATCTCAACATGTGACCTGGGGAAAATTGTCATAACTTGCTCTGTGAGCATCGGATTCAAATTTCATAAAACCTTACAGGAAGAGAACAGATGGTAGTTTATTAATTACCATTTTTCTGAGATGAAGTTCAAAACAGTGATGCGTTGAACTTCGTGCAACTTCGCTCTAATGAACCAATCTATAACCAGTTCATCATGTGATATTTGGCATAAATCTTTCTTGGTGAATTCAATCACAATTAGACATGTGGGATGGGAAAGATGACTCAAAGGGGTACCACGAGATGAAATTTCATACCTTGGAGATTCAATATCAAGATTCTACAAAGAAAAAAGAAGGTGCGTACTTTTAAAATTTGCATATGTTTTGTTTGAAAAAATAATTTGAAGTGATTCAAAGGGAATAATGAAGAAAAATTATCATTAATTTATGGCCCGAATAAAGCAAATAGAAACACCTAGTAAGAAACCTACAGTCTCTACTATGATACATAAATAAGAGGAAGAAATGCAACATGGTATATCAAAATTGTGATACCAAGTGCCAGAAATTTCCCTCTCACAAAAAATAACAAAAAATGAATTGGAAGCCATGATCAATTTTAAAATAGACTGTATAAAATGGGACCTAGGATATTTGAATGCTGGTTTAAAATAGCACATGGAAGGAATGATGACTTTCAAGATAGACGGGTTGAAGGAAGGTTTGGCAAAGTTGCTATAAGAAAGGTGTCCTAGTGGTGACAAGGAAATACATGAAAATCATGGATGAAGAGAAAAGGAATATCAATTATGATTTTAGAGACTCCAATGTGGGGATTAATAACCACCACATTCCAAAGATAATTATGATGAAATTTGATTGCAAGGATCTAGCAACTTGGATACTACATATGGAGCAATATTTTGATCTGCATGATGTTCAACCCTGACAAAAGGTTTGCATTACATCGTTATATTTAGATCCCAATCAGTTTGTATGGTATAGATGGCTTTCTTCTTGTAAATCACTTGTCACATGTTCAATTTTATGGAGGAAGTTATAGCACAATATGAAAATACAAAGAAAAACACCTTCTTTAGCCAATTAATAAATATCAAACAAAAGGGTTCGATGGTGGAACACATTGAGGACTTCCAAAACATTAATATTATGGCAACAAATATTCTAGAGGAGCATATGATTGATGTCTTCATAGGGACCTTAAATGATAACATCTAGCATGAGGTTCTTCTTTGGGAACCTGATTCATCGGAGAAGGCATTCAGGTAGGGAAGAAAAAAGAGCAAAATGGCTTTGTTATAGTTGTGTCAAAAAATATAGTAAGGGCCATGTGTGTGCTAAGAAGGAAGTAATCTAGATAGATTGGGAAAAGGAGAAGGAAAAAGAACAAGAAACATCCAAATAAGAGGATATATAATAGGAACCTGTTAGGTGCCTATAATACTAGTGATGCCCCCATTAATATTTTAATTGTATCCCTTATTAATATTGTTGTGCCACTATTGTCCCCATATTGTTATTACTGTGCCCCACAGAATTCCTCTATTGTTATTTTTTTTCCTTTATATTATTATTGTTAGGTCAGCTTGGTTATTTTGTGACCTCTTAGACTCCTATATATAGAAAGGAGGATTTGTCATTTGAATCATCAAAGAATTGTTTATTTATGTAATGTAAAGGAGGTTGCCCCCTCAAAGAGTCTGAATTCTAAGTCATTCATCTATCTCTTCTATCTTTTTTTGAGCTAGTTTCATAACATTTGGTATCAAAGCTTTGGATTCTAGGGTTTCACTGATCCAAATAATTCATCATGGAATTTTTGCTATAACTTTTTTTTTGTGATGTTTCAGAAGCAAAAAAAATGCATTTCATAGAAAAGTGCATTGAACCTCCGTTCCAAATTTAAGAGCTTTTCACACTATATTTGGGGAGATATGATATGAGGAAGTTGTCCTTTTGTAGACTCCTGAATTACATTTCAAATAGGTAACCTTGGCAAAATTGTCATAACTTGCATTTCGAGCATCAGATTGAAATTTCGTAAGAAGTTAAAAAAATAGGATGGATTGTAGCTTCCTAGGTATATATTTTAGATACTAAGGCCAAAATAGTGACACGTGGCACTTCATACAAGTTCGCTCTTCTGGAAAGGTCTATAATCAGGTCATCTTGGGAGATTGTGCATAACTCTTCCTTGGAGAATCAAAATTTGATTAGACTAGTGGCGTTGGAAAGAGGACATAGAGGGCTACTATAGGTCGCAATTTCAGAACTGAATGATTCAAAATTATAGAGATACATTAGATTCAATATGGAGCTCCTACAAAGTGAAAAAAGGTGTGTAGGCTTTTTTTTTATTTTTGCATAAGCTTAGTTTGAAAAATTAGTTTGAAGGAATTCAAAGGTCTTAGTAAAGTATTACTATCGGTAATTGATGCCCCAAGTAAAGAAAATGAAAACACCTAGTAAGAAACCTGAAAGCTCTGGCATGAATCATGAAGAAGAGGAAGAAATGCAACATGATATATCAAAATTATTAGACCAAGTGCAACAAATGTCACTTGCACAAAAAGTAACAGAATCTAAGATGTATGGTTTAAAGAAAGATGTAGAAGCTAAGATGGATGGTTTAAAGAAAGGCATAGAAGCTAATATGAATGCCATGGACGCTAAATGGATGGCATGGATGATAAGATGGAAGAATTGAATATAAATTTGAATAAGTTGCTACAAGAAATGGTCACTAATGGTGAAAGGGTAGTAAAGGAAACTCATGATGAGAATAAGAGAAATGTTAATCATGATTTCATATACTCTAATTTTCGATTGAGGACCTGCCATATTCGAAAAATCGATATGAGGAAGTTTGATAGCAAGGATCCCATAACATGGATACTATAGATGGAGCAATTTTTCAATCTCAATAATGTGAAAAACACACAAAAGGTATGTATCACAACTTTATATTTGGAACCAAATCAGTTTGTATGGTACCAATGGATTTGCTCTCGTAAAAATAATATCACTTGGGAATTTTTTACGGAAGAATTGGCACGACATTATGAGGATACAAAGAGCAACACTTTTTTTAGCCAATTGATAAGTCTCAAACAAAAGGGTTCAATGATGGAGCACATTGAGGAGTTCCAAAAATTGAAAATAAGTGTAAAAAATATTGTAGAGGAGCATAGGATTGATGTGTTCATAGGGACTTTAAAGGATAATATCGAACATGATGTTCCCCTTTGGGAACCTAATTCATTAGAGAAGGCATTCAGGTTAGCAAGAAAAATGGAAAGCAAAATTATGGCAACCAAGAAGCTTGCCACTCACAACTATAAAGATGGAAGTGTTGTTTCCCCTAGCCTTCCACAACCTATAGGGTTGACATTGTTGACACCTAATCATCACGATTGGGTGAATATAATGTAAATAGATAAATAAATAATATGAACAATCATCGGGAGATGAAGTGAACAGTCTCTCCCTCATGTATATAATGAAGATCTACCTGAACAAATAACACACAAATCAATTTTGGTTGAGGAGTTACTGCCTGGTCTGACATTGGTATCACATCTAGCTCTCAAAATTAGGTTTTGTGTAACTCCTGATGTCAGTTCTTTGTTTGTTCTACCTATTTTGCAGAATTCGCACCTACCCATCTAACAAAATTCACTTTTCCATATATATGCTACTCCACCTACTATTCACCATTATTCTAGCTGCTCATCAGCATCCATACATTGCTCACTCCATATGCCTACGTCAACTTGAAACTGTGATGGTCTGAAATGTTTACAATTACCAGCAGATGGAGCTTAAAAAATTTCATTATGTTATGCATTTGCCTGAAGTTTATGGTATCACGTTAATGTTGGCCTATCTCGGCTACAAATGTAAGTTAACGTTGTTGTTAAATACTAAAGGCCTCTGTTTAGTGAGTTCAGTAGTTAGAAACCTAAGCTATATGTGCATCCATCGAGTAACTATTTGGTCGCTGCTCTCTTTTGGAAGATGAATTGCTAACCAGGCGATTGGAATTGTTCGTCTTGTCAACATCTTAATTTCAGTCGGTGAGATTCATGTCAGTGTTATCTCCATTGAATGAACCTCTGGCACCTCCACGGAAGATAGATGTTGCATTGCTAAAGCTTTGTAATGGTGGAGATGTAGGGTATGAGTCTTCCTAAGGTGAAGTGTTGCGCATTAAATTTTTCAGTGCTTTGACAATTTTAATGAATTTAAGAATTTTTAGATTTCAATAACTATTTCAGTTATCTGAATATACAACATGGTTGACATTGAGCATGGGTTTATTCTTAGATTTTTATAAAAATAATGAATTTGGTGATTTTAGAAAGAAATCGGGAAAGATATTTTTTAGAAAAAGAAAACACTTCAGAATCTTATAGACATCCATACGTCCAAAAAGAATATATTCTCCCTCCTCAATGCATTTAAGGTTTTCAATTAATGAGACACCTTGCAAGGGATTTCTGAGTTTGCAATTGTAAGAGACTTTTGACAAGGAGTGATGTTTAATGCACTATAAATTTTTATGTATTTACATTGTTCAGAGCGTTGTCCAGTTGAATCTTCTGTTAAGTCATATCAAAAAAATATTTCTTTGAATAGTAATTTTTAATTACCACAAGAAGTGCAATTTTACTGTATATTGGCAGAAGTATTTTTCTATCAGCAGAAGTATTTTTTTACAATATGCATTCAATCATTTGTATTACGGGAATAGTTCTCACTGGCAAGGAGAACTATCTTGAGTGGTCCCGGATGATAAAAAACACCCTCATTTTCAATGAGTTATGGAAAGGAGTGTGTGTCAGAGACAGGGATAATGAAACAGAACAGCCTACCTCAGACAAAGAGCTTACCATTTGGGAAAACAAGAAAAACAAAGCTTATGCATTAATCGCAACATCTGTAAATAAAGAGGTGATTCGCCATATTTCGTCACTTTCAACTTCCTTTGAAGCCTTACAAAAGCTTAAAGAACTCTATGACTCACATTTTTCACTTGACGTTGTTCAACTCATGATTAAACTCTTCACTCTTGAATTGCAAGGTAAAGATCCTCTTGCTCTTACATCTGATGTAAAGTCTATAATGCATGATATCAAATCCACTGAGGTTGAATTGGATATTCCTCTTATCGCTTTTTGCAAGGCACTTTATCCTACTTACTCCAATTATCTTGAGTCATTGCAATCAAATGGAAATCTCAAAGATATCACCTTTGACTCTCTTCTGAAAAAGTTTGCTGAAAGAGAGAAAGCTTTTGGAAAGAAGATAGCCCCTGAATCTTCTGAAGAGGCTGTGTTACTTACTCATAAAGAAAAGCATCATTCTCAATATTCTTCAAGAGGAAGAGGTAGTTGAAGAGGAAGAGGAAGATATTTCAGAGGCGGGGGGGTAGACACTCTCAAGGAGAAAAGGTAGATTTGCACTGCATACGCTCCAAAGGAAATGGATCACATGATGCCTCTACATGAAAACTACCATGGGACAAAATTGAGTAGCAAAGAAACCAATAGAAAGGAAAAACTAATCATACAGACAAAGTTAAAGCACCTAAATCCACTCACTATGTTGTGGCACAATGCAACATTGGAGTAAATGAAACTTTATTTAATGCTTCACTTGCTTCTTGGAAAAATGATTGGTTGCTTGATTCATGAGAAACCTACCACATGACTCATAGAAAAGATTTTTTTGAATAATTTACTAAAAATGTTGATGGAGCAGTATACTTTGCAGACCAATAAAAAATCAAGCCATAAGGGCTTGACACAATCTGGCTTAAACTGCCTAGTCTTCCAGACTTTCTTCTGCATCATGTTCTATATCTCCCACACATCAAGAAAAACTTGCTATCCTTGGTCCACATCCACCAACAAGGTCACTCCATTCATATGTTTGACGGCAAGCTTGGGGTAAGAAAAGCATCTGACCACTCACCTATCATGAGGGGAATAGAAGAAGAAAGGCTTCTCAAGCTGCAAGGAACCTTTGCTCGTGCACAACATTTCTCATATAATTCTCATCATGAAGAAGGTACACTTCCATCAAGTTTATTATGGCATGCTAGATTTGGACATTTGAACAATGACAGCCTCAAGTTGTTCAAGAAAAATGGTGTTGCTGGTTTGCCTACAATTCCTAGGAAATTTAAGCAATGTGATGATTGTATTCTAGGAAAGCATAGCAAACAATATTTTCATGATTCACATTTAGGAGCACATAGAAAACTTGATCTCATTCATTGAGATTTATGTGGTCCAATGCCTGTTCCTTTTGCAAATGGAAATAAATATGTGATGACATTTATTAATGACTACACCAGAATGTGTTGGGTTTATTTATTGAAGAACAAATCTGATGCTTCTCAAACATTCAAGAATTTTCATAAATGGATTGAAAATGATGCACAATCTCATAGTGGTCTATTCACACTGATAATGGAAAATAATACACATCAAATGAATTTGAAAACTATCTTCGCCAACATGGGATCAAACATCAAACAATTGTACCTTATAATCCCCAACGGAATGGTATAGCTAAAAGAATTAATAGGACAATATTAAATATGGTACGATCCATGGTTTTCTTCAAAAATGTAAAGATAATGTTTTGGGTTGATTCTATTCTATGTGCTGCATATATAAAGAATAGATTTCCATCTAATGCTATTAGAAACAAGACTCCATATGAAATGTGGTATAGACATGTTCCTTCGGTAAAGCATCTCAGGGTCTTTGGTTCCACTTATTATGCCTTGATACCAAAGGTACATAGGAACAAACTTGGTGCTAGAAGTTGTAAGTGTATCTTCCTGGGGTATTCAAACACCTCCAAAGCATATCGTCTCTATGTTGAATTAAATAAAAAGTTTGTTGTATCTAGAGATGTAATTTTTCTTGAATTATCCAAAACTGACCATGTTGTTGAGCGGCAACTTGATCACTTGGATAGATTCGCAAAAGCAAAATCATTTCAAGAATTTGATAATCAGATTCCAAATCTTGAAGGGATGATTCCTATACTAGATCGACATGTGGAATCTTCTTATGAAGACCACTCTCCCTTGCATGAAACTCCAACAACAGATGATGCTTGAAGTGATGTGATTGACAGAATTGGGAGACTCAATCTTGATTCAGTCCTAACTCAATTAGTGGAGCTGCCTCGACCATCTAAAAAAGGTCGCCCAAAGTGGCTGACAAGGACACTTGAAATTGCTCATCTTGATGAGGTTGGAAAGATAAGAACTAGAAATTCAAACCAGCAAAATGGAGGTGATGTGGATGACTCTAATTCACCTGTTGATATGGATGTTTCTTATGATTGTGAATTGAACTTGTCTATAGATTTTGAACCAACTTCCTTCAAAGAAGTTGCTTCTCATGATGAATGGAAGAAGCGATGCAAAAGGGTAGATGCCCTCATAAAGAATGGCACTTGGAAGCTGGTTGATCCTCCATTAGGAACCAAACCAATTGGCTGCAAGTGGGTCTACAAGAACAAGTATAAAGTTGATGGCTCACTTGACAAACACAAAACTAGGCCTCTGGAAAAAGATTTTGCACAGAAGGAAGGGGTTGATTATGAGGAGAATTTTACCCCCATAGCAAAATGGGCTGCCATCCGGACACTCTTTTCCCTAGCAGCTCAGAATGGTTGGAAAGTCCATCAAATGGATGTAAAAAATGCTTTCTTAAATGGAGATCTAAAAGAGAATGTTTTATGTCTCAACCTGAAGGATTTGTTGTGAAAGGACATGAACATAAAGTATGCAAACTTGTGAAGTCCTTGTATGGCCTCAAACAAGAACCACAAGCCTGGTATTAAAAACCAATTGAGCATCTTCTGCAACTCAATTTCAAACATTATGATCTTGATGATGCAACATTATTTGTCAAGAAAGTTGGAAAAATAGTTGTATATCTTGTGGTATATGTAGATCATCTTGTGATGACAAGGAACAATGAAAGCTACATTTCATCCATAAAGAAGGAATTGAGGAAAAGTTTTGAAATGAATGATTTGGTCTATGTTCATTACTATCTTGGCATTGAAGTAACCCAACATCCGAAGTCCATATTTCTTTCTCAAAGAAAAGACATTGGAGATCTATTGAATAGGTTCGGCATGACAGAATGCAATCCTCTTACTACTCCAATGGAACAAAACCTAAAGCTCACATCTATTGAAGGAAAATAATGTGAGGATACAACAAAGTATAGACAACTTGTAGGAAGTCTGAACTACCTAACTACTACCAGACTAGACATTTCATTTTCTATTGGAATCCTCTCCGGGTTTATGCAAATACCTTGTGAGGGACATTAGTCTCCTATAAAAATAGCTCTAAGGTATTTGAACGGAACTCAAGACTTTGGAATCATGTATACACAGGTGGACGACTTCAGCTTGATTGGATACTTTGATTCAGACTTCGATGGACACAAATAAATTGGAGTATGTACTTTAGGATATGCTATGAGTTTTGGATCATAAGCTATCTCCTGGAGATCACGTAATCAATCAGTTCCAATAGATTACACAACAGAAGCAGAATACGTTGCAGCAGCTGAAGCAACAAAAAAAATTGTGTGGCTCAGGAGAATTATTGAATATTTGTAGGTAAAACAAGTACAATCAACTCCACTCATGATTGAAAATACCTCTGCAATAAAGTTGGCCAAGAACCCAAAGTTTCATGATTGAACAAAACACATCAATAATAAATATCATCTTATTCAACATCATGTTGAGGCCAAAACAATCCATCTCTGTCATTGTTCCACTAATGAGAAAATTTTAGACATCTTCGCCAAAGCACTTGGAAGAGAAAATCTTGAATGATTCAGAATGATGCTTGGACTCACCAAAATCCCTTCAGATTAAGGGGTGGGATGTCGACACCTAATCATCAAGATTGGGTGAATATAATGGAAATAGATAAATAAATAATATGAACAGTCATCGGGAGATGAAGTGAACAGTCTCTCCCTCATGTATATAATGAAGAACTACCTGAAGGAATAACACACGAATCAATTTTGGTTGAGGAGTTACTACCTGGTCTGATAGACACCACAACAACTGGAAGAAAAAAGAGCAAAAGGGCTTTGTTATAGTTGTGATAGAAAATACACTAAAGGTCATAAGTATGTTGAGAATAAATTATTCTACATAGATTGTGAAGAGGGATAATAAAAGGAACAAGAAAGGTCGAAAGAAGAGGATATACTCCAGGAGCAAAGCCTAGATAAAGAAGAAATGAATAATTTTTTATAAATTTTATGGACAACAATACGGACTTATAGCATTGATTAGTAGTAATAGTGATCTACCTAGTCAACATGTGGCATATGGGTAGGAAAACCATGTGCATGATCAATAAGGGCTTGATATACAAAATCTAGACTTAAGGTTGACGCATGTATAGATTGATGGAAAATAGGTTGGCCTCGATGGTTAATGTACCATTGATGGGAAATTTTTATTGATTGATCAAAGGGTTAAGTGGATGTTCAGGGACAAACTACGAAAGAATTTTTCTGTAATAGAATACAAAAAAATAGAACTTTTGTTTATTAAGATGTCTCATACTCTTAACGATGGATAGAGGGTGCCCGATATTCTATAATGGAGGTGAGCTAACATCCTTGGAATTTAAAAGTCATTGCAATAGAACTAGGATTGAAAGCAATTAAAACATAATGTGCCCCCCTTAACAAAATGGTGATGCATAATCATGACACTTCTAGACAGAGTAAGGAACATACTTAGTAATGACAAGTTGAAACAAGAGTTATAGAGATAAGTTGTCAGTACTTTCTATCTAGTAAATCAATCAGTTTTAGTTGCAATAGATAGTAGGATTCCTAAAGAGTTATGGTTACTCAAATTTGATCATTTTTCTTTTATTCTTATGCTTTTCTTTCTAAATATTAGCATCCAAAATGTTATTGCTAATGTTCACATCACTGCCTCTTTTTTGGAAATATAAACTTAGCAATTATCCACAAATCACGAGATTCTATGTTATGAGAGGGAATGCTCAACTTACACTAGATAGAGACATTTTATATGGGCTCATTCAAATTCATAGATATTCTCATCATAATGGTCATGGGGTTCATGGTCGACCTCGATTTCACCAAAATCTTGGCGGGATTGATGATTACATAGCTCTCCTTCATAATATTATTGACAAATCACTTGATAAAGACTAATTAGAATTGGAAGGCAGAGAGGAGCTTAGCTGACCAACACAAACCTAATAGTGTACTAGATCATATCATTAATTTAGGAGGACTACATACATACACCATGACTAAAGATTTATTGAATATTAAGAATTAAAGGGTAGGACGTAAATATAGCAAGGATATTGGGCTTGCTTTGTTGGAATGTTATGGTAGATAAACCAACTACATATGAGTTAGGTGTACCAGATAGTGTATGTTGATTCAATACATACCATGTATGTCAATTCTTTAAGATTAGTAGATAGTGTTTATTGTCTATGTGTATGTCTATTTTTGTTGATTCAGTGAACACATTTAGTTAGTGAAATACAATAGACATTGTTTGAGTGTCATCCGATCATGTTAATATTTTAATTTTTTTGGTTAGTATATAATATATATATATATATATATATTATATATAATATATATATATATAAGATATATATATTATATTCTATTCTATAAGAATCATCGGTGTGAGAGATTTTTGTTCTTGAGCTCCTCCAAACTTGTAATGAGAACTAGTTTTAGGTGTAAGGGATATTTTTTTAAATGCATAAATTTTAACTAATTTAACAAAGATCTCTACAATTTCAATTATTTTTTAAAAATAATATTTGAATGATGATTACTTTTATCTATAGAAAATGATCAATACGTAATATTTTTTAATATTTTAACCTTTAAATATATATATTAATATAATATTAAAATTCAATATCATAAGTTAAATTATGATTATGTATTTGAGTTGTTTAATATATTATTTTTTGATTTACTTATTAATATAATTACTTTATATTTTCTTAAAGTGAGTTTTGTTTTTTTTAACAACATTGACTACTCATAATATCAATTATGTGCCTGGTCGCAGAAAAATACACAGGCGAATTACAATTCGAGTCCATCCATGGGATTCAATTTTGTCACTAAAAGACCAATAAGCCATGCCTAAATGTCTCTAATCACTAGAAAAAGAAAGAGCAGATACCATACTCTTATTTAACTTACTGGGATACACACGACAAAATTGAGACAGCAGAAGAACATAGAAAAATATAGTCATTACAATTGAAGTCTAGGTAGTAGGATCAATAATACAATTCAAATTAAGTGTTGAGTCCTAGACTTTAGAAGGATTTTTATGTTCTTCTGGATGGGAACCCAACTTGGTCACCTAGAGTTGGAGGTCTTCAATCATGGTGTGTAGTGCTCCAACCTTGTCCTCCAAATTTATGATCTTCTTCCTTTTAGCTTCTATAACCTCAAAATTTTCATAATCCACCACCCTTTTTCGGTACATCAAGTCTTTAGTGTGAGAGAGGTCATGTTTAATCTCTACAAGCTCTTGTGCACACTTTACATGACTAGCCGAAGTTGCCGGGGGGAGGGGGGAAGAACATTGTTTTCGACCCATTATCAGATGTGATGCCTCGTTATCCACCACACAATGTGAGAGTGGGCATATTCTACCGCAAGATCCTGAAGCCATGCCCTCATAGCACCCTTGAATTGCGGGACACATACAAAAAGTGGAACATCGATGGGTTTCTTCAAGAAGTAAAACCGACAGAGCATGTTAGGGCAGACCAAAGTGTTCTCCAGAAGGAAGGTTGTAGACCCAGTCCAAAAAGGAGACTGCAGTCCAAACGCCCCAAACGCTCTTCTGGATTCTTCTCACCACGTAGATAAAACCCAATCGAACCCAAACTATAGACCACAAGAAAAATGGGAGGTTGCCGAAATCTTAGCGGCAATGTATAAGAATGGCCCTGCATATATGATCCAGAGCCTCTAGGATCCTAATAAGGCATTATCATTTCCCTCAGAGAAAAGAGAGTGCAATCATTGTTTATACCCGAGAGATTGAGCAGTTGGGATGTCTATTCTGGGTCATGAGAAGTAAATGTAGCATGAAGGGTGAAAGGGTTCGCATGATTAATATCTCAAAATCCCTATAATAAACCTTGAACCAAGAACGAAACATGTTGAATCCCACCCTTATATTCCTATTCAACCTAAGAAGCATCAAATGGAGAGGGTATTTAAGATTGCATGCGACGAGAGTGGGGAGGCATGTCCTCATGCAAATGATCGAAGGAGGATAGGGTGAACTGATAGTATGGATAGCCAACCGAACATATGGACAGTAAGTAAGAGTGAGAAGAATGGAGAAGATAAGCCTTAGGTGCCATGGATAAGAGGGAGTAAGAGGGGGGTTACACTAACGGGCCAAGGGTAGAAGGTAGGGACAAGATTAATTCCTGAAGACCCTTCATTTAAGCTACAAGCTTTATTTTCCACCAGGTATGCCTTTGGGTTAATGTTTCTAAGAATGTTCCAGGCTCACATTATTTGAAACAAAAGAAGAATGTTGTGAACATGAAGAAGAGCCTGACTTAGGTGATTGTCTTGTGAAAGGGAGGAATTTCGCAAGTGTTTAATTACCAGGAAAGATTCACCAATAATTGTAATGTTTTCAACCTCCCTTTTCTCAGCTAGGAGGAGTCCCATATATAAGCCATAAACTTCTACTTGATTATTGGTCGTGATACCTAGTCCCTAGGCATACTTATCCACTCTTATTCCTTCGTGATTGAAGATAATCGCTCCACCTCCTACCACCCCTTTAATTCAAGGTTGTCATTCATCTCCTCAACCTTCATTAAATTTTAATTAATTATATTATCGTGATGATAGTAATACCTAAAAGAAAATATTTTTAATAAGGTGATGTTATTATATCTATATGATGCATGTTAGATTGAAGAACTATTAAAATTTTTAATTCAAATTTATTAAACAAGGTTCAAAATTTTTAATTTTAAATTTTAATTATATATATATATATAGATATAGATATTATATAAATTAGGGTGTCCATAATGTGAAATAAACTAGAACTAAATCAAATATTATATTTTATTTTTTTTAATATATATATAAGATAAAAGATTAACTTTATAAAATTTATGAATCCCTTTATAAAGAAATAAGAGTAGTTACATTATTATCAAATTTTAAGGAAAATCATCCTTGCATATTACTTTTAACCCATAAAACAATGTTAATTATTTATTTTTGTTATGTGTGTTAGTATTTCAAATAAGTGATGAAATCAATTTATTTCCAAAATGTTTAACATTGTTGTAAAATTTAATTTTTTAAATTATTGAATATTAAATTACTAATCTAGATGTTCATAAGCTTATGAGGTGTTCACACATAAATGAGGAAACTCATCTAATAAATCATCTTATTTGATATGTCACTTCCATAAGTGGGAGTCAAGGCGAAAGTAATTAAATTATCAAACTCAACCCAATTTAATGGTTTTTAGTTCATAGTTTCAGGTCCTAAGGATTTTTATAAGGTCTTCAAAGTTCCTTAGGTTAACAACATATGGCCCCTGCAGATAAACAAACATGATATCGAAATTATGTTGTCACATTATTCAAATGAAATAGCTATAGAAATACAAAAGAATAAAAGTATGATCAAAATTCAAGTAACTCTGAATGAATTAAAACTTGCAACTATCAAACAAATAAATGAAGTAACTCCGTACAAAAAGATGCATGTTATAGTGGAGAGGGGGGGCCTTTCCTCTTCTACGACACTTGCGGAAAGACTTACAACGCATTATTAAGGATTACAAAAGAAGACATTGTGTTTACCATCGAAAGATGAAAAGTATAATGGATCTTACAAAGCTCTATCCCAATCTACCAGAATGGCTAATAGCATTTAGAATTCTGCTAGCATAACCCATACATGGCCCGTGTGAGTTTTGGAGTTACAAATTCAAAATTATATCTAAAACACAAAAAAAAATAGGAGTTGATGCCTATATATGTATATATAGATATATTCACTTTTTGATACATCAGGTTAAACGAATGACAAAAAGGGAAATTGATTTGTTTCCAAATGAGAGGAAATGATGAAGAGCGTTCATGCTGGGGTGAATTAACCAAGGATTTATTTCCTATTTCCTTGGAGTGAGTGGACGAACTCTTGATTGGGGCCTTCTACTTGGATAGACGAAGATTCTATTAGTTTGAATGCCTTGAAAATATATAAACGTCATCCTCCACAATAGCCAGATGCTTGACTTCACGAAAACGTGGTAAATTTATCTCAAACTACAGGAGATTACTGGAATTTTATGTTTTCTTTTCGCTATGGGTTTTCTATTTAAGGTGGTACCCTATTTATCGTTAGCAAATTCAACTAGATTTTTATGTAAGGGCATTGCGATATTTCTATGTAGATAGTAGTACTATATTTCTATAAACAACGTTACTGGATTTTTGTAGGAAGTGCTACTAAATTTTTGTAGGTAGTGCTACCGGATTTCCATGCAGGTTGACTACATGAAAGGTTCTTAGTCTTACAAAGAAACCACGAAAATGCAAAATTAGTTAAAGGAGTCATTAAAATAGCTATCAAAATTGATAGCCAAATAATTAAGCTCTTTATGTTGGGAAGATAGGGAATATGGTGAAAGTAAATGATAAATGGGAGAAAATGAGTAGTAAATTAAAAAGTTATAGGCTCAAATAACCTTCGTAAATATATCAAGGTTGACACTCAACATCTTCCCCACACTCAACCCTTTATATGTCATCGTCCAACAAGAACATATGTACTTTCTGCATTAAGCTGATATTTTAATTTTACTACATGATAATTTTGGAAAAAAAGTGGGAACTATAAAATGATGGCCATGTTACAAAATTAGGAGGGTGGTAATATCTTAGAGACATGAACAAAAGAGATTTATGATACCTTCAATTAATATGGACTTTAATGGAGCCAAAATAGGAGTAATAATTGTATATAATGGCACTAAAGGATAAAAATGAGGTTGTAGGGATGAAGGAAAGGGCTTAATAAGGATTGGCTCTAAATAAGACTTCCTCGTAAAATTACTACAAAGAAATGGAAGTTGCTTATCAAGTTCTCTTTTCTTAATAAGAACTTAAGGAGCATCAATATTAAAATGTGTTTGCAAATTATTTTAGAGATTTTATAGACTAAAACAAATTTGAATATAAAGTTGTTAAAAATGGCTCAAATACATTTGTAATGTTGAACTTAAAATGCAATTGCAGTGGGAAAATGGACTATTGTCTGAATGAATGGAAAAGGGTGGCTGCATCAAAGATGATAACAAGTCAAATAGTTGTAACCATGGAATAATTTTTCAAATTCACATTGAATCCTTCCTTTTGAAGAAAATATTCCCTGCCTAATCCAGTAATCAATTTTACCCTTTTTAGCTGAGAAGGACTTGAACATTGCAACTACTATATCAAAAATGGAACAATGGTGTCTTCGCACATGCGAAACCCTATGGTACAATTTTCATCATATGAAATATATCTGTTGATGTCAAACGTAAGGAAAATTCATTGGATTAGTGACCATTGAGGTATGCCATTAAACAATGTGAGACAAACCACCATTATTATCAACCAGCATCAACGTACCATAGTAGACTTTGCTAGGTACAAATGTATGAGCTAAAGTTGAGTAACCTTCAAAATACGATGATCAAGAAAATTTAATGCATTCCCTCTCTCATTAGGGTAGGATCGCTAATGCATGCAAGTTCCAAGGTGAAATTTAAAAGTGATTAGCCTTCTTTTTTATGATAAGAATAAATAAAATAAGATAGGTTTATCTAATATATGTAGAAAAGCAAATATGAAGACTAACATTCTACACCAACCACAAGATGCAAGAATAAGGGTGAATTATACCACCATGAAATTGGTTTATACAATTAGGCTTATTTTAATCTTTATTTTTTCATTATTATTGTCATTTATTTTTATGTAGAAGAATCAAGAAGAAGGAGGTGTAGAAATGGGAAGGTAACCCTATGCATTGATAATTTCTATCTCATTTCTTTGACACACATATGCAATGAATTTATCCTTTATCACGGGCATATGATAAATCCTTAACTAATGACCATAAACTAAATATGAGAAATTTTTATCATCTATTCATAATCTAGATTGACCTGTTCTCAATAGAAATTTCAACTTCCTAGGGCCCCAACCAATGAATGAATAGTTACCCTCTGAAAATTTTAAACTTAGAGTCGAAGGAAAGGGCCAGGTCACCTAATTTAAATCACTTCCTCTTACCAAATTTATCGTTGCAAATATTTCTTTGGTACCAAATCAGAGAGGTATGTTAAACATGTTCTTGTCTAATCTCATATAATTTATTAGGCTACATAAAAATTTAATTTTGTGTGTTTGAAAGGTTCATTCCTAACTAAGTTATAGTCCTAAAACCTTTTACCTGAAATTTGATAGAAAGAAGAATTTTATTTTCATAAAGTAAATCATAAGGTGTGAATTTGGTAATATTCCTTCAATCCTATAGTCAAAATGCAATAGGAAACCAATCATGGAAAATTCTAGGGGCTAATATTCACATGTGGGATAATTTTACACAATTTTTCCAAAAAAAAAGATTCGCCAATTTCCATTTTTAATAAAAAAGAATCTCCCAAATTTTACAATATAAAACTATTTTACCTTAAAAATTGCCAACATTATATAGAGAGTATATAAAATCATTATAAATTTGAATAATTTTACAAATACATCAATAAATATTTTATGGTTTGGATATTAGGGACAAGTGAGATTCACCATTGTTTTTAAACTTCAAGATACTTTTCCATTCTTAGAAATTTCTCTGAAACCAATCTACCCAATCCTTATGATGACTCTAAATTCTCTTTGCGATGATGGTTTATAACACTTTATTGTTGGATTGCACCTACCTATTTGATGTAGGGTCATAACGATAAGAGGTCGATGCTTTATTTGGTAGTGTCGAATGACAGTGGGATAAGCTTGGATGTGAATTGCATCCATTGATATGTAACATTTTTTCTAGGAACATCAATTTAATTGAGTGAAAATATATTCATAAAGAAAATTTATGACTAATTTTTTATTATCTTTAAATAAATCCCTGGCTTATACCAATTTAATAACATACTCTTTGCAAAAAAAAATTTACATATTCTTCCATGACGTGTGGATGATTGTCCAATTAAGTCTGAAGCCAATTTTTCAAATTGTTCAAAAAGTACTTGGGGATACAATGACATATTGTTGGCTGGTATTGGTCAACCCATTCCTTTGAAAACTATCATGAATTTTAACATACTTCTTGGAATCCTTAAAAAGGCTTAGCCAATAGTGTATTGAATGGAATACCTTATAAGATGTCCTTTTGTTAGCGAAGTGTCCTCCACATGGTTATTCGTGGCACACTTCTAAAATATCAAACATCTCATATTCTTTGATGTATATATGAATAATGTGATTAGTTATAGTATGGAAAGTATCAACATTGATCCATAAGTAGGTGGCACTTAACCTGACAATTCTTCATTTATCCCATGATGACAAATATTGTCATAGTTTTCTAGTATTTAAATAGTTGGAAATATCTACAAACCATAGAGAGTAAGTGGATATAAAAAAAAAAAAAAACATCTACAAAGAAATCCATCATCCTCAACAATAATTTCACCTTTCTTGAAAGTTCTAGAAAGAAAATATGCTGCCATATTTACCTTACCAGGGCAGTCCACAATGATCATATTAAATTCCTGTAATACTTAAAGTAATTTAATAATCACACCACTAGTAATTTTTTGGTTCATTTGGGTAGAAAAATGGAAGAATGATAGTTTGCATGAAATTTTCATATCTAGTAACACAATTTGAATAAACTTGTTAACCAAATGGAAAAACTCTAAAATCTCTATTTAACTAATTTTATATTAAATTCTAGTAGGTGCAATATTTTCAGGAAAATAGCAAATAGCATAATAATGTTTTCCTTTTGCCTCAAAATATCTCCGTGTGTGATATCAAAAGTGTACAATGAGATGTGGGAAGGTATGGACTAATTTGGTCTTCTCAATGCAAGTGTAGCCAAAAGGTTTTGTTTTAAGGTATCAAATGTAGATTTACAATGATTATCCCAAGAAAAAATAGCATCCTTAGAGATCGACCTAAGCAAAGGTGAAGGATATTGAAGAAAAATTTCAATGAATCTTATATAATAATTCTTAGGTACTTTTCAGTTGTGACAACACCAAACTTGGAAAGTACTTCTACCTTTAAGACATCTACATCAATTCCTATAGTAGAAATAATATATCCAAGAACAACACCTCTAGTTATCATCATTCAACTATTTTTATGGATCAAAGAAAGGTTAGCCTCTTCGCATCAAATAATATTTTTTACAATATTTTGTAATGCCCCTTCAAATTAATCACCATAAATTGCAAAATAACCCATATATGCCTCAACACAATCATGAATTAAATCTCGAAAATAAACCTAGCATTTCTCTCTGAAAGGTGGCTAGAGCATTACATAGTCCAAAGATAAACACTCAGTTAGTAAACTCCCCGTAAAGACATGTAAATTTACTAACTCCCCGTAAAGACATGTAAATTTTCTTTTCTCTTAGTCTTCGGATGCACTCTATATTTTATCATAGCAATTAATACCATCCAAAAGAGAATATTTCTCTCCTACTAGAGTGTTTAAAACTTTATGAGTGGAAGGAGAATGAAAATAGGCTTTCATGGTGGATTGATTAAATTCTTGGTAATATATACATTTTTTTACTAAGTACTTTTTTTTTTGGGACAACTACAAGTAGTGACACCAACTTAGTATTAGATATTGGATAGATAAATTCAACATCAACAAATTTTGGTAATTGTTCATTAACCATTTCCTTCAATGCTAGTTTTATACACCTATGGGATTTTCTAATAGGATGAACATCACTCTAAATATAAATATGATGATAAAAATTATTAGGGATTATAAGATGACTCATATTGTCATGAATATCCCCCATGGAAAGACAAGGATATCGTTGAGAGGTCTTTTGTGGTAGTTGGGGTTATCGTTAATGTCATTGATATTCCTACGGAAATAGTAAGGATAGCCTTGAGAGTTCAATAGTATTACTTCAAATCTTCCTTCAGGGCGTAAGCCTCAAATTTCATCCCTTGATATTATCTTGAATCCTAACACCCATGAATATGACGTAAAAGCTACTAATGTTTTCAATAAACCTACTCAAAGATAAAAGATACACTTAGTATGTGATATGTAGTGGTTTGAGGTGTTTCTATTGGCCCTCGATGCCCAATATTGTCTATTGGTGATTAAGTCTTAGGTTTCATCCACTAAACAAGTTAAGGGCCTTGAACCAATGTAACCCTGACGACCTACTAATCTCATTTATATCACCACTCTTAGGCTAATGATATTCTCAATATATCTTTTGTGGTTCTTCAAATATCCTTCCATATGTGAGATGCACAAAGGGTTACTTTAAGGTTCAAGGCTTGTATTTCGTCCCTTAATCAGATATATTTGCGTTATATACATATCTAGTGATATCTAGTGAAACATTCTTTTTGTGTTCAAAAACTATGTTTCGCTGTGTTTATGATAGAAAGTCTAAAAAATGAATTGTTAGCTTATATTTATTTGGAAAAAAATGAGTTGTTTGCACGATAATAATTTATAAAACTTTTGTGTCTATAGCTTAAATCGTATTTGGACATGTAATTTTGAAAAATAATAATTTAACAGTACTTTATTCAAGTTTCAAACATAGTACACATCATTTGTCTTAAAAATACATGACGCAACACTCATTTTCCAATAAAGTTAAATATTGTGTTACTTTAATACCACAAAATGTTATTATTAATACAACCATTATGATAAGTGTGATAGGATTTGGATGGGTCCCTCATTCACTTCGACGGAGAGGTTAAAATTTTTAATTCATGAATCCTAGGCAGAGTTTTTGATAATCAAGTAGAATGATATGCTCTTCTTGAAGTAGTGATCATCATTGTGTCATTATAACTCAACAAATTAATCATAGTGAGTTATTTCAAAAACACTGCTCAGAATATGCATTAGCGATCCTCCCAAATCCTAAACTCCATTCCTTTTTTAAGAAAATCTAATGTAGCTTGAGTTACGTTCAAAGGTCCACCTATTCCATATTCTATAGCATAACATACCCATAGCTAAAGTGCTAGCCGCAAATGTCATTGAAAGGGCTGAAGGGATTCTTTATATAAGTCAACAAGAGAGTTTTTATGGAATATGTTCAAATGTTTCCAAGAATCCCTTCTTTAATGTATCACATGGTGATCTCTTGAGTGTCATGTGTGCATGTGTTTACATGAGGCACCTGGGGTTCTTTAAAAGAAGCGCTGATGGAAATGGATGGCTCATTCCACTTCTATATCCAGTAGTTATGCAAAGGTGTAATCTAATAATCATGAACACTTAAGGTCTCAATTGCTTGCTCTTGGATAAGGAAGTTCTCTCACACTTCAATTTATTAGTATAGCTCTTGAGATGTTCGATACTTGTCATGATGGATGGACAATTTGGTTCATATGTCACACTTTATTTTCACAGTGGAAGATGTCTTCAGGGTGGTACAAGCCCCTTAAATTCTGCCCTTGGAAGTGGCCAACAATTCCAATTACATCACTAGTATTTATCTATGCAATTTATCATTGTGATTGAGATCACGTCAAAGTGATCACCACTACCAACTACAATTAGTACGGGAAGTAATTGACATCGTGTAGTGCAACATCAAAATTGTAGTCGACAAGGGTACAAGATAACTTTGAATAATGCTTATGTTAGTATATAGATAGGATCGGGTTGTTGGTTGTTGGAGGTTTTTTGAGAGATTTTCTCGACAATATTCACTTTGTTTGGAATATATTGGATCTCGTGAACACTATTTAAGTAGCTTTTATTTTGGTTTTGAGTGAGTAATATACATATTGATTTAAGTGAATATGTGCCCCATATCAGCTCCTCTAAATTATTTCTTTGTATCAGACCTTATATGGGCTTGACTCCATCATAGGAGGGCCTAGAAAAATGAAGGAGCTAGAATTTTTTATTTTTTTTGTACGTAAATAGAATAGTATGTGAGTTTTATTTACAATGCGACTCCATGTTGAGTTTATTGTGTGAGAATTTTGTTTTCCAGTTCGACAACTAGGTGTTGTGTCGAATATACAAGAAATCAAGCCATTCTACATTCGTGGTCTTCAACTATGATTTGGAATCCGTGCCACCTATTCACATGCAACAAGAATGATAATTTCCTTTTGTGTTTGACAGAGGTGTTGACTAGCGGTCCTGTGGCGCTTTCAGGAGATTATTTGTCATCTACATTCTAGCTATGTTGTAGAATTGCTAATCTTAATGGAGCCATAACTAGACCTATTGTTGAAGATCCCAAGGGCACCAATCAAGTTTGAAGCTTCTTGTAGTGTGTGGACCTTGCAACAGATTTGCGAGAAGAGAAGTTGAAGTCGTGAGGCCCTAAATAAATTTGTTCGTGGATGATTTTTTTCTTATTTTTAGTATTCTACTAATTTTATGGCTCAAAACCATGCCCTATGCCTTCTACTTTGACGCCTCCCATGTGGCCAAATCAAAACTTTGTACAACTCTATGAGATTAGGTAAAAGTCAGCGCTTGACCCAAGCTTGCTAGATTGGCAACATATGCTTCAATGCAAATACTCTTGCAACTCAATGCAGGGATTTAAGATCACATTAACATGTTCTCTAATTCTTTTCAATTTGGTCGGACACTAGAGACAGTTACATGGTAGCTCCAAGTCATGTCCATTGTTTGAATTTTCGAGTTTGACTTATTTTGTCGAGTGAAGAATATATGGAAGAGCATGTAGTTGAATAAATAGTAGTATATAATTGAAGACTGTCAGTTTTACTTGTAAACTGGAGGACATAATTGAAACCCTCAATGTCATATTTCATAGTTCATTTTCATGGATTGGCTCCAATTGCTCCCAAAGGTAGGGGATATCCTGCAAACACCAGATGGATTAGAGAGAGATGGTTATTGATAATAAGTGTTATACATGCATACAATATGAAGCAACAGATATAGGTTATGGGAGTGGCAGATATCCCATATGTTGTCATTTGATTTTCCTATGTGGGACATAGTTTGGTATCTATAAGTAGACATTCCAATGACTAAATTTTTTTCTTGTTGAGTTGATATTGATCTATTTTTGGTTTGTAAATTAAAAGGTACAGAACGAATTGATGAATAGAGGAATATAATTAAATTAGTGGTTCTTAACGCTCTTCGGTGATGAGAAAACGTATAATTAATTTAATTGTGTGAATTTGTTATTCATTCATGCATCTTGTTATGCTTTAGGCTTCAAAAGAATCATTTACAAGTTATGCTATGAGATCCACGTGTGTTGAAAGGTCAATTGCATAATTGAATATTGCATACAATTGAGTATCAAGATTGTCCATCGGGAGATTGAGAAACATCAATTATGCAAAATTCATCAAAGATGGTGAGAGGCGGTTATGTCTTGAACGAGTTGAATGTGAAGCTCAAATATTTTGGTGGTGAAAAGAGCATTTTCAGGAGACATAAGAGTGGGGATAAGTGCTGAGGAAGACCAATTAAACATATGTGACATGTGAATTGTAATTTGCAATTTTTTTATTAATCTTTGTAATGATGTAATGTAAGGATTAAAGTGGGGACTTGGAATAATGCTTACATTAGTATATATCTAAGATTAGGTTGTTGGTTGTTGGAGTTTTCTTGAGAGATTTTCTCAACAATATTATCCTTGTTTGGAATATATTGGATCTCATGAGCACTATTTATGTGGCTTGTATTTCGTTTTTGAGTGAGTAATATACAAATTGATTTAAGTGAATCCGTGCATCTTGTCTTCTCCTCTAATATATTTCTATTTTATCCCTCCGTCTCTTGATTAATTATCTTAGTAATACCGTTCCTATTCCCCCATATTTGAGTGAAGAGGGTTCAATTTTGACGCTAATAGGCTCTGAGGGTGTTGACATTATGTCTCGTCCAACATATTATATAATAATAGTCAAATTTCGTTTCATAAATTGGGCATTTTCCATAGGATATACACTGCTAGATTTCTTGGCCCTAATGTACTTTACTACTATATCGTTTTGATATCACAACACCATGAAATTGTTAGTAACCATTTTTTTTGCTCTAAAATATTTGGACATTGCACATATTTTGATCAATAAGGTATTCCCCAATCTTTGTGAAATCACAAAATATAAATGATACTATATATTCTTGTTAACGATGGATATTAACAAATAATTTTTTCCACTTTTCAAGTGGAAATCCACACGTTTAACCATTAAGCCCATTCAAACTATATAAACAAATATATATATATATCTATATATAAACTATTAAAAATAAAATTACAATGTAAAAATAATTAATAAAATATTTTAAAATTGTAAAATAAAACTATTCCAAAAATATCCAAAAACGAACTTGTAATATTACAATTTTTAAATAAGAAAAATCCTACCTAGATTGAAATTTTTATTACCTAATTTTGAAAATCTACCTATGGTTGAAACACAAATATATTGATGCTCGCACGCTCCTATTTATTAAAGTGTAGCCACTTTTTGCCCTAGCCTTGCTCCGAGCGACCCCGCTCTCAATAATGGAGAATTGAGGTTCAGGTTCCGGATCATGGCAGAAAACGCACGTGTACATTTTTAATCCAAGCCCTTGTGGTCCACAGCTTCCTCACTCGGAGGGTCAATGTTTTGTTAGTGACAGCTTAATCTTTTTCATTTACGATCAACCCAATGTTGACATTAGCGTCCACCATTCCCTAGAGCTTTTGTTTGCTTTATTCTAACGATTACGCCTTTACTATATTTGTTCTGCAATGACGTAGAGGAATCAGGTCTAGAGTTGTAGACGAATCAGGTCTAGTGTTGCTACTGTTCCCGCGAACAAAACCAATCACAGTACTTTAAACACTCATTTCCTTTAGGTTGATGGTATGGCATTCCTGAACAGACAGTTGTCCAGCGCCATTGGATGGTCGACCACCACCCACTTTGTCCATGTACGTGACCATGAATCGGATATTGCAGACAGTGATGCTTGATGCGAGAGACTTAAATTCTTGCACTTTAGGTCACTTTCTTAGGTATTTGTCAAATCCGATTTTGTTGAAATCTTTGGATTCATTCCTCTGGGTTTCAATCTCATTGTTCGAACTGAAATGGAATACTGAAGATTTTAAGGGGCAAGTGATGCGGTGATTTTAGAGATTGAATGATGCCTTTAACGGTGTTAGGTATAGCAAAATGCTACTTTATTGGGGAAGGATTTTGCTGAACTTCTAAATTTGAATTTCATAATTTTTACAATTAACATTATTTCGTTCAAATTGCATATCAAACATAAAAATAAACATCCTTTGGAATTTATAAAACAACCAGACAATGTATTGCAGTTTTACTCATAAAACCTGGAAGCCGCTCCAAATCACATTGCCACGTTAATAAATATTCACATATTTTGATTGTCTAGACATTGATGACCAGATTCAACACAAATTCGTACCAAAGGCAGGCATCATAACAAGGGACTTTCATTGTTTAGATTTATGACCAGATTCACATAAAAGTCGTACTAAAGAAAGCCATCAAAAACGAAGGTTTTGAGTAGATGGCACGTTGCGAGGGTATGGCCGTGTGACATTGAACGTTGCAGGTTGTTGGATTTGAATTTGCTTTCAAATCCCCCGGCCTGTATACTATCCAGCTGTTGCGTATTGGGTGTGGGTGGATTCACACGGGGTCACGCTAGAGGTCTAAAAAGCTTTGATTAAATAAAAAAATATTAACGATCACCCGGGTAAAGGTAGTCTATGTCACATATGCTTTTGCTATCTGATTTCTGTATTCAACCGTTTTCTTGTGTAACTTGACAATATGACAATGAGCCATGGCAACTTTTCTAATAAATCATCTCAAGAGCTAGTTCTCAATATATGTACATAATTGTCTTTGTTTTCTTTGAAAGGCCTACACTCTAAAATGAAATGTTTTTTCCATTTTTTAGGAAGTGCAAGAGATAAACACTCTTTTCCCCAAACTTCTTTTGGTGTTTTCCAACATCATGTTTTACAATGTAGTTGAAGAGAGTTGGTTCTTTAATGGGCAATAAGAAAAGCTTCTTTTGGTATTTTCCAACATCGTGTTTCACAATGCACCGGATGAGAGTTAGTTCTTTACTAGTAATAAAAATTTTGGCTCTCCCCAAGATATTGGCTGCTATGTTCTGCTATGTTTCTTTAATGATGATTACCTGTGGGATTAAACTCTTCAATATAATACGTTATATTTCTTCTTAGCTCCTTATCCCAAATAAAAACCATAATGGGGCACATAACGAAAGCCTTTATCTCTTTACTATTTATGGGGCACGTGTTCAAGTAAATATTTCATTTAGTAAACCATTTGTTATTCTACCACATCCAATTTTTATGTCTTTTGCCGAATATCACATTGACAAAAACTTTTGGCCATTTGCCTCCTTCATTTTCTCATTTTGTTTTTAAATATATTATGAGTCCCACCATAGCAATTACTTCAATAAGAGCAACCCCCATTTCACTTAGCAAGATATCATAAATAAATGAACATTTAATTTTGAACTTGTTTGTAATCAAACATTTCGATATTTTCTCAATTTCCTTCCACTGTAGGCGAGATCTACTACACGGCCACAGTTCATAACCGTATAGAACCACCAAAATTACTAAAAGCCCAAAAATAGTTTGAGTGCTCTTCTAATCTCATAGCTCTACCTCTTTACACCTATTTTTAAAATCATAAAATGATTTCCAACCTCCCTAAGTTATTTTGTTTTTCCATCCTTCCCAATTTAAATTTCTATTGAAGTCAATTCCAAGGTATTTGTAATCGATAACTTCAAGAGTGTTTCTTTCAAAGTAGAACTTATGCTAGCTTTTTTTTCTTTTGTTAGATAAAACTATCACTTTTATCTTGTGAATATTTAGTTGCATCCCCACCGTTGTACAAAAATTCTTAAGGGAAAGCAAGCATTGTTGTAAACCAAGAATAGATTTAGAAATTAGAATAAGGTCATTCACATAGAAAAGAGGAGTTATAACAAACTCTCCCAAATGGACACCATCACCATTTTGTGAGTTTAACAACTCTTCAAGTTTTTAAATATATAAACAAAATAGGGTAGGCGACAATGGGCACCATTGCTTGACCCTGATATCGACTCTAAAACTTTAGGAGATATCAGCTAAAGTTTTCATTTTGACTTTCACCTCATCATACAACCTATGAACAAATGCTCTGAGATGGATAACAACCCTAAGTTCCTTCATTTTGTGCCAAACCTTGTTCCTATGGACCATGCCAAAACTTGTTTTGCAATCAGTAAACAAACTAAAACCTTCCTCCTTTTTCTCTGAAACGTTTCCAACGATATGCCTTAAACTTATACCATGATCAACCGTGGAATGTCTAGGTTCGAAACTTGTTTTCCCTCTAGCACATTTATCTCTTTCTTTTTCCCACTTGCTAATTTTATTTTCTAGCATACTTCTAAATAACATTGCAAACAAAGGGGAGATCAGAGGAGTTCCCGGGTGCGAATAGGGGAGAGCGAACAAGGTTCGGTGCTAACAGGGGCAATCAAAGACCCCTATGAGGGGTGGTAGAGGAGGGGGCTCCAGTCCCTCCTACAAGGAGGCCATGGCTAGTAGGGGCAGGAAGCCTGTAGGAAATGCTAGGGAAACAGGGGTGGAAGGAAAAAGAATCACGAAAGAAGGAATAGAAGAACCCATAGAAAGGGATCAATATGGCACAAAGGACAAGGAGGTAGAAGACAAAAAACAGGAAACTAAAGACAAGAAAAGCAAGGGACCCTGCAAACCCAGAACAAACATAACTCCCAGGGTTATTTTAAATAATCCAGAACTACAGGCGTACAGTGAACATGTGGGGACATATTCCATCATTTGTAAGTTCATGGGACTATGTCCCACTGAAAAAGCTTGACAGTCATGGATTAAATACCAGTGCAAACCTAAAGGAAGCTTAGATCTTCATCTTGGGTCTAAGGGTTTCTTTACGGTGGTGTTCACAAATATTGAAGACAAGGACAGGATATTTGAAGGAGGACCTTACTTCTATGCTGCTGCACTGCTCTACATGAGACCCTGGATAATGAACTTTGTTCCAGAAAAGGAAACTTTTACTTTAGTACTAGTTTGCGTAAGGCTCTATTCTCTACTGCTTGACTACTGGCAAAATGAATTGTTAGTGGCCATAGGCAATAAATTAGGTCACTATGTTAAAGCCTCTGAAGCCACATGAAGGGGAAAATATACTTCCTTTTCTAGAATATCTGTGGAAATGGATCTATCAGGAGCTCTACCGAAGGAGATAATCTTAGAAGTTTTTGATGAAGAATGGGTGCAAAGAGTAGACTATGAGCACATTCCATTCAGATGTCGCAAATGCCATGAACATGGACATCTTTTCAGAGACTATCCACTCAACAAAGAAATAAACAAAAGCAAAAGCAATGCAATGAAAGATTTAGATAGCTTTCAAAAAGTGGTTAACCGAAGTAAAGGAAGTAAAAGAGGACCAAAAAATCAGCAGCGCGAAGGACAACAATTCAGGTAGAATAGTTTTCAGGTGCTTCAAGAAGAGGAAGAAATTACTAAATAAGATCAAGTAATGGAAGGGAGTTCTGCAAAAAAGGAGGAAGGAAGAAACCTAGAACACACACAAAATAATGAGTAGCAAAAAGAAGCCACTATGAGCGATGCCAAACAGGAAATGGATCAGAAATGACCTAGAATGATACAGACCTAGAGGACCATGAACTACTAGAAATTCTTGACAAAGAAAACCTAGACCTAGAAGGCTTCTTGAGGTAGGGTACTATGGGGGGAGTGGATTTGCTACCACAAGGAGAACTCAGTAGAATACAACAACTGTTTCTATGGAGAACACAAAATGGGAAGCCAGAGCGAGGGAACAACATAGACAAGAAGGACAACAAAGCGGTAAAAATGATGAAAACTATGTTGGGACTAGTTAACAGGAACCCAGGCAAGAAAAGAGGTAGGAAAAAGCAGAATGAACTCTTGATGGAGTGTGGGAAGTTGATGATTGATTCAAGTAAGATGAAAGATCTAGCTAGCTACTCCTTTACAAATCTTTTATAATGAAGTTGACATCCTGGAATATTAGAGGTCTAGGGAGTAAAAGAAAGCAGAGAATGCTTAGTACTAGAATGAAGCAAGAATCACTGGATATAATGTTCATTCAAGAAATGAAATGTTTGATTCAAAAGGTAAGACAAATCACAGTAAATGGCTCAGCAGCTATGAGTTTCTAGAAGTAAAAGAAGAGAATATAGTAGGGGGTATACTCACTCTATGGAACCCCCACAAAATTGGCATTCTGGATGCTGAGGCCTCTAGAAATTACTTATTGATTGTCATTCAACTGGTAGGAGAAAGGGACATATTTCTGGGCACAAATGTTTATGGTCCTTAGAGAATAGATGACAAACTTAAGTTTCTAGATACCCTGGGGGATCTTAGGAACAAACATGCAGATATACCCTGGATCATGGCAGGGGATTTCAACATGATTAAATCCCTTTCAGAGAAGAAAGGAGGAACAAGATCTCTAAGTAGAGACTCCATGGCTTTCCAAACCTTTTCTAACAACATAAATCTTGTTGACACTAATTGGAATACTAGCCTCTTTTCTTGGAATAACAGAAGAGGAGGAGATTCCCTTGTTGCCTTGAAGCTAGATATATTCTTCATCTCTGAGAATCTTATGCTAAATGGTAAAGAGGTTACACCATGAGTTCTTCCCTTTGGAAGCTCTAACCATTGGCCAATCTAATTAGAAATCAAGGGTATAGGTGCTCCTAGGAACAAACCCTTCAAATTTGAAAATATCTGGCTGTCACACGCAAACTTCACAAGCAACATTAAGAAATTGTGGTCAAAGGACTTGCAGATTTCGGGGACTAGAATGTATCTTCTTCAAAAAATACTAAAGCACATAAAATTCCAGCTTTAGGAATGGAATAAGAAGGATTTCGATAACATTTTTGAAGAAAAGAGAGTAGTAGAAAATAAAATGGAGGTTCTCAACCAAGCTCTATTTAAGGGAGGCTTTGATAAAGAGATTAGTGATAAAGCGAATAAACATTATCAAGAATGGGAAAATCTATGTAAACAAGACGAAATATTTTGGAGACAAAAGTCTAGAGTTCAATGGCTAAAATAAGGAGAGCGCAATACTAAGTTCTTTCACAAAACCACCATGGCCAATAGAGTTCACAATAGCATCTCTTCGATCAAGAATGAAGTAGGGGAAATTCAGATCTCCCATAAAGGTATAGAAGTTGTGTTAGTCCACCACTTCCAAGGTATAACATAGGAGAATATTTCAGACAGATAGCAAGCCATCAGGGAAATTACTTGTAATGTACCGAAACTAGTATCTAGAGAGGACAACTTTAACCTTAATAGACCAGTAATGGAAGGGGAGCTAAGTGATGTCCTTATAGACATGCAAAATGGCAAAGCACCAAGCCAGGACGGTTTCAATCTAGACTTTTTCAGAGCTTGCTGGAACATTATTAAGAAGGATATATTGAATGTTGTGGAGGATTCCATGTCAAACATAACCATTCTGAAAGCCCTCAATACTTCATTCATAGCCCTGATCCCCAAACAGGAGATTGCTTATACACCAGATAAATATAGACACATAGGCTTATGCAATGTAATCTACAAGATCATATCCAAGCTTGTGGCTAACAGAATCAAACTTTTGCTTCCAGTCCTGATTTCTAGGGAGAAATTAGGCTATCTGGTAGGCAGACAAATTCTAGATAACATCATTCAAGTGCAAGAAGTGGTGCACTCTTTAACTAGCAAGAAGCGAGTGGGAATGATCATGCAATTAGACATTGTCAAAGCTTATGACAAGGTAAACTGGGTCTACCTTAAGAAAATGCTTATTGCTTTTGGATTTGATCATATCTGGGTTAGATGGGCAATGGCACTGGTGACCTCCTCCAGTTTTTCTATATTGGTCAATGGCTCCCCCTCAGAGATTTCCAGTCCCTCAAGAGGCCTCAGACAGGAGGACCCGCTCTCCCCCTTCCTTTTTATTATCATTATGGAAGGACCGGTGAGAGCTATAAAGTAGGTGAAATCATCAAGAAAGATTAAAGGTCTGCAGCTTACTGATAATGGGCAGGCTCTGACTCACCAACAATTCGTAGATGATAGCATGCTTCAGGGTCTCCCCACAGTCGAAGAAGCTTCAAACTACAAAAAATTCTGAATCTTTTTGCCTCGGCTTCAGGTATGGAAGTTAATCTCTCCAAATCAAAAATATTTTTCTTCAATACCAATATTGCTATTTAGAAAAACATCTCCTGAATTCTAGGCATCCAAAGGGATTCCCTTCCTTCAAACTATTTAGGAGTCCCTCTAACTGCAAAACCAATGCTCAAACGTATATGGGAACCTTTCATCAACAAGTTGTAGGACAAAGTTAGTAAATGGACCATTAGATCCTTAAATCTTGCTGGTAGGTTAGTTCTTACAAAAGAAGTGCTTCAAGCCATCCCTATTTTCATTTTATCATCCCTCCCAGCTCCAAAAGGGGTTCTTCAGCATTTTAGAGATATTCAAAGAAACTTCGTTTGGGGTAGGGAGGAGACTAAGAGGAAATGGGCCTTGGTGTCTTGGGACAAAACTTGTAAGCCCAAGAACAATGGAGGGCTAGGATTCGATGATCAAGAGATTCTCAGTAAGGCTCTAGGGGCCAAACTTTGGTGGCACTGGGTCCAGCAACCAGAAAATCAATGGGCAAATATCTGGAAAGAAAAATATGCTAGCTTCTGGTAGAACAGTGATCTTATAAGGATGTCAGAAAATATAAAGGGTTCTTATATTTGGAACAAAGCATGGGAGAATAGAAGAATAGTATAAGAGAATAGCTTCTGGGAAATCAGAGATGAAAATCTTGCTCTTTTCTGGGAAGATAAGTGGCAGCAAGAATCAATTTTCGTAAAAGAAGACTTCCTTGATCTTAAACAGGAGTCAGATTTCCAAGGTTTAACAAAGGTTAAAGATTTCTGGATGCATTCTCATCTTACGAAAAAGTGGAGAATCTTGAGAAACATAGGTTGTAGAAATAACAATCACCTGAATACTAAAGCAGAGGAGCTTAGGAAAATAGTAGAACAAAGGAAGATTTTAGTGACAGAGGGACAATACCAACTAAGATGCGGAAATAACAGAGAGGGCACCTTTAATCTTAAGGAAGCAAAAACTATTATCCTTGAGCTAGATCCCCTGGTTCCAGATAAAATCTGGCAAAACGTTTAGAAGCATCCAGAGTGGATGAAAATCAAACTCTTCAGGTGGGTGGTTTATCACAAGAAAATTCCGACTTGGGATAACATAAGGAAGAGAGGTGTTCAGGGGCCTTCAAGATGCATGCTCTATGAAGCTCAAGAAGAAACTTTGGAACACTTACTCAAAAACTGCATTTACACATCCTGGCTATGGGACTTATTTTCTTCAATCTTTCAACAATATGATAGGGACAAAGGGAGCATCATTAATACCCTCATCAACTGGAGGAATAATTTTTCAGATAATGAAATTCTTAACTCAACATGGGATCTTGCACCAAGCTTCATCATATGGAGCGTGTCAAAGGAGAGGAACAAAAAAAAAAATTATGGGGGGCAAAAAGCCCCCTCACCACCTGCAGGAGTTAATCCTAAAACAATGCAAGGAGAGTATGAGAACCATTGTTCATAACATCCCCAAAAATCCCCCCCTGAGACACAAATTTAAAAATTCTTAAGTAGCTGAGGATGCAGGGGCTCACCCTCCTAGGCATTGACAAGAAGATCATTTCACTAAATATGGAGAAGGAGTTTTGGCATCCTCCTCCGTAAGGCTTTTTAAAGTACAACATTGATGGGGCTTCAAAAGGGAACCCGGGAACAGCAGGGTATGGAGGTGTCCTCACAAATACAGAGGGAAGTATAGTCAACATCTTTCATTACCACCTTGGTACAACCACCAATAACATGGCTGAGCTAATGGCTATGGAATAATGCCTGTATTTGCTGAAGTAGGACAATTGTTTAAATGTCATAATAGAGGCAGGTTTGGAGTTAATTATCAACTCAGTGCAAAAAATTCATAATGGTGTTGTTTTGGATAGAGTCTCCAAGCATTGGAAACTAATTTGAGTCTTCCAAAGAATTCATAGCCATCTTTAGGGCCTGCGCACTCTCAGTTTCCACCATGTTCGCAGAAAGGAAAATAAGCTGGAAGATCTTCTGGCCAACCAGGGGGTCAGCTGCACAGAGAATAACGAGTCGACGAGGTGGCAGGAGTTGAGGCCAAGTAAATTGAGAGCTCTATGTTGCGAACAAGCAGAAGATGATAGGGAGGTGTTTAGACTCGATACCATGGGGAATAGCTCAGTTTGATTTTCCCCTGGTTGTGCCTTCATTTTCGACAATTTTACTGAAGAAAGAAAAATCTTGTCTGGTTGCCCAGACGCAAGGTGTAAGTGTGATGCAGATCTCAGATGTTTCCCATAAGTCTTTGCTCGATGGAACATTCTCACCCTCACTTTATCCCTACCAAGCGAGGAACTTTTGCATTTGTGAGAGGAACTAGGTCATTCAGTATCTGGTGGTTTCATTCTATGGTGTTCAGATTGCAAAACCACCTCCCAGGAGGTTTCCAATTGATCACATTCCCCTTTGGGTGGTAATGGTTTTTACATTTTCACAGCGATCCCATTCTTCTTATGGCACGTGGTAGGGAGAGGGTTCTAAAAACCACCCTCCATCACAGGTTAACTTTCCTCCTTCTTGCCCCACGCGAAATCCTTCTCATCCATTAGATTCGGGGGCTGCGAATCAACAATTGTCCAACACAGTGTAACTGGGTCGGGCTGGAGAGTTAAAATTCAGGCTCTTTAGCTTTCCGTCTTTCTCCTCTGCCATCAATCTTCTTCTTTTAATGGGTTGGATCTATGGGTTGGGGTTTTTTGGAAGGAGGCCGCGCGAAAGTAAGCGGGCTTTCCGAGGGTCAGTCTTGAGTCTTCTCAGGTATTTCATAGGTTCAAATTTTGATAAGTGAAGTTGTACGGGGTAGCCCTTGGAGGCTTTTGCTTTTATTTCATTTCTGTCTCTTTGTCGTCGAGTGGACGGTTGTAAATATTGTACACTATTTCTTGATTCAATAATATAGAAGGATCCATACTTGCTTAAGCAAAAAAAACATTGCAAACAAAGGGTTGATAATGATGGTCCTATAGCTAGAGGGATTATTGATGCCACCGCTATTGAAAATAGGTATTTTTAGACTTGTTCTCAAATCTACGGGGGACATTTGTTGAATGATGATGTTGAAATTTTTTGTAATGTGAGGTGTAAGAATTTTCAAACCCCACATTAAATACTCTGCTTGAACTTCAACGAAGTCTTTAGATTTTACAACACCCGTCTTCTTAATGGTCACCTTGACCTAGACTTGCACATTGAAATTCTTAGTAGTAGTGTTGACCAAGGGGGGAGGTTAGCCTTGGGATCCTGCTTAGAAACTTTCCTTTCATAATCAAACCATTCATAAGATGTAATATTATTTTCAATTTTCTATTTGTCATCCGATTTTCTTTCGAAAATTGCTTGGGGTTATTTTTCCCATGGAATATTAGTTCTTGGCTCCTTGAGACCATGGAGTCATCTTTTTTTTTTTTTTTTTAATATATTTGTAGAATTTGAGTTTTATGTTATTCTTGTTCAACTCTTTCAAATTTCTCCTTGTCTTTTTTTATTCCTCATCGAACGAAGCATTAACCAAAAAACAATTTGTTTTAGGCTTCCTATTTTTTTTATTTTGCACTCCACAAGTATGCTTTGAATTAAATGTGTTAGCTCATGACTATGAAGTCCATGGAACATAATTTTCTCCTTCTCAAAAAGCCTCTTTATTTTTAATTTGAAGGTATAACAACTTTTTGGAGTCAAAATAATTCTGCCCTTCGAGAGACTTTGTTGAATACACTCAATTTTCGTCAAAAGTGGCTTCTTTGTAGTCGAAGAGAAACTTAATTAAATTTTATTGTGACCATATTTTGAGTCCCAAAGTTGTTCCTCAATCAAAACTTCCACTATTTTCTCACAAAGACCATGTGAGAAAATTACATAATCTACTACACTTGTGCCATTGTACGTAGTACACATGAAATTACAAGACTTCACCCATGTAGCCAAACCATTATGAATAACTAAATCAAATGTCCCACATAGAGTAAGCAGCTTTTGTCCAAAGAGATTGCAACCTCTGTGGTCTTCTGAAATTCCTTTTCACTAATAATTACTGTATTTTGTAACCTAAATAGGATTTCAATATTCTTTACAACAAAAATTTCTAGCTCCTTCACTCGTAGTCCTAACATTGAAATCATGCACTAGAAGGACTTCACCTAGCTGAGAATACATTGAAATATCTATTTTTAAGGATGCGAATGGATCTTTATGGCCAAACCCTCCACTTTTGTATGTTTTTGAAAATTGCGAAGAAAAATAACATGCTGCAATTCTAATGTGATTTCCATTTTATGATATTTTAAACCAAATGAATTGTTTATTTGAGTCCTCTTTTTCTAGTAGAATGAAATGGCCTTATCTTTCACTTGCTAAGTCTATGGTACACCCTTGTCCTTTACCATTCCCTACTTCATTATTACGAAAAGTGACCATCAGATACCCTTGAAACAAATATATATCAAATACTTCATGCTCATGTGTTTCTATGAGACAAATTATGCCTCTATCTTCCACAATAGGCCATGACCTAGAGGGAGAAAAGTGGAGCGATAGAGGGATTGGCACGGGGGGGAGGGAGAGAGAGTGAGAGAGAATGGGAAAGAGAGAGGAAGAGAATGGGAAGAAAGAGAGGGAGAGGAAGAGGAAGAGGAAGGGACAGAGAGATAGTCAAATATGGAGAGAGAGAGTGTGTGTATATTTTTTGCGGGTGAGATCAAGAGGCAAATAAGGAGAGACAAAGGGAGATAGTATATAGAGGTATAGATGAAGGAGGGAAAAAGGAAAGAAAAGAGAGACAAAGAGAGGGAGGGAGGGGCATAGATATGTTGATTCTTAATCCTATAAGTGACTCCAATGGATGCATTGATTTCAGGATAGTTTTGGATTTGTAATCTTATTTATTTTCTTGCATTGGATGCATTGATTTCAATGCAGTGATTGGTTTCTAAGCTTATTTGTTTCCTTGCACTATATTCATTGATTTCAATATAGATGTTTATTTATAATAATGTTTGATTGCTTGAACTAGATGTATTTATTTCAGTGTTGATATAGATTTTTAATCCTATTTAATTACTTGCACTAGAAGCATTGATTTTAGTGTAGATGTTAATTTCTAATCCTATTTGATTTCTTGCACTAGATGTAATGATTTTAGTGTGGATGTTCATTTCTAATTTGAATAATAGTTTCCAATGATTTTAATGTAAGCATAAAAAAATTATTGACTGTGTGCATTGATTTTTTTGCTAGAGTAATTTACCTATATACAAAATACTTGAATTTTCAGCCTAAATAATATGTTTACTTGAAATGTTTTCTTATTGAATGTGTAAACTATTTGTAATTGACTACATTCTTATTATTCTCATTTTCCATCATACAACATTATCAGTCACTTTGCATTGAAATTAGGTAATATAAAAGAACTATCATTTAATATTACATGTGGTTTAACACTCCATAAGTTACAATGACTGATTTTGGAGAAATCTACTATTAATATTGTAGAGCAAAGGAGACAAGGTATGATGTTTACTACACTAGCTCAAGTTAAATATTTGAATGGTCTGCAATTTCAACTACCCTTTTCGTATGATTGATGTGAAAATATGGTAAAACTAATAGGCATAACTAGATGAACAGTAAAAGAAAATAGTTTTAGCTTTAGCAAAATGAAGACTATTTGAAATTGGTTACATTTCTATTATTCACACTTTTTTATCATTCAACAGCGTTACGTTGTCACTTTGCATTAGAAATCTATATCTCATCATTCAAGTTATTAACAACCTCTATTATCTCAACAAACTGAGGTAACCGAGTAAATTTAAATTTAAAATGAGAAGATCAATTTTAAATATATTTAGTGTATTCAAAATAGTCAAAGTAATTACATGTTGAACAAATTTCAAGTGACCACTCATGATTGAAACAAACCTAGATCCATCTTAACTCTCGATCTATCAAGCATCTGGTAAAGTCTCTGAAGACACACACATTTCCTCAACTTTTGGACTAGAAAAAGAGACTTGCACCTCGAAATATTTGATCCTTCCCGACACTTAATAAATCTTGTGTTAACATAAATCCACACTAATTTATCAAATTTAGTATTTCAAAATTTTGAGTTTTTTTTTTTCATTTACATTATTTACATTTCAAAAAATATTAAACTTATCGAAATGGTATTCCCAAAACTAGTTTGAACTAAGGTGATCTAAATACCAACATCAAAAATTAATTAATAATATTAATATAACAATTTGAATAATTCATAAAATGATAAAATGAAAATGATTTTTATTAAATTATCACTACCTATATGTTAAACGCAATTGGAATATTAACATAATCGAATGAAGTTGGATAATTCATTTTGAAATGGATTGATATAAGTAATAAATTATCATTCCTAATAAAAATTTAATAATTCATAATAAGTTAATAATTCATAATAAGGTCAATATGTATATGAATTAAATTTATTTAGGTTTAATTTTAAAAAATATAAAAATACATAATTCATTTTGAAATGGAATGATATAAGTAATGAATTATCAATGTTAATAACTATTTAATAATTCATAATAAAGTTGGACGTTATACAATTTTCAGTCTGAATATGTATATAAATTAAAATGGTTTAGTTTTACTTTTCGGAAATTTGAATGTACAGAATGATATAAAATTTGGTTAATAATAAAATTAATACTTTATATTTATATTAAAAAAATATTATTTTAAAATGGAATAATAATACATATTTTTATCTTTATTTTAAAATTAATGGTATTATAAAAAATAATGGAGTTGTCTATAATGTGACTTTTTGAAATTCCGGTGACGGAATCCGGCGGAAGAAATTGAGGTTAAATTTTGATTTGTTGCAGTTAAAATGGTTTTTTAACTGCATATTTGGATTCAGCACCTGAAAAACCCCTCGGACGCTTTGATTGTGCAGAAACTAGCTATCAAACTTGCGATTCCAATAAATTGCTGCCGGATTTTAACCGGAAAAACCCACCAAAAAAACTTTCAAAAAGTCGCATTATAGACAACTGGAAAAAAAAAATCAGTGCTTTCTAAAATGGTCCATTACGTCAATTTGCACTTTCAAATAAACATTTGATTGAAATCAATTAGTGTGTACCTCTAATCTCCGCACCTTTAACCCGTTTTGTTTGTTACTTGCATGCTTTCTTAAACAATGGCATTACATTAAAAAAATTACATAGCAAAGAACCATACAGACTACACTTTCAAATAGAAACACACCTGAAATCCGTGGGTATGTAACTCTAGTCTCGACGTTTGCTTCGTTTTAGGCGATAATTTATTGGCCTTTTGATTACGTAAGATAAAAGAAAAATTAATTTTGCAGTTTAAAATTGATTTTATATATATATATAGGCAGGAAGCTATAAAAATTCGAAGTTAAATGGTTATATATATATATAGGCAGGAAGATATAGGAAGATATAAAAATTTGAAGTTAAATGGCTTTTTGGGGTTTAGTTTTTATTGGGTTATTAATTAAAATTTTATGAGAAAGGTTGAGAGCTCAAATTAGTTGTGGGGATTAAAAAGTTGTTTCATAATACATTTTGTTCAATCAAGTTTTGCACAATCTTTGTGATAACATTTCGAAATGTTTACAAAATCTTTTTGATAACATCATGATATTTAACTCAAATGAATCTTGAACAATCCTTATGATAAAATCTCATATGTAGATAGATCATTCCTTTATCTAACATTAATACTTACCTAGCTCAAATTCAAGCTAGCCACTCTCTCTCTTTCTCTCTTTCTCTCTCTCTCTCTCTCTCTCTCTCTTTCTCTCTCTCTCTCTCTCTATATATATATATGACAAATCCATAAATATAAATAATTTATTGACATAGGAGTTGACACATGTACATCCAATGTACATTGCTATTGTCAAAACACTAGTTTAAGAATTAGATTCAAAATTGAAAAATACCATTTTGTTCACCTCTGTTGCCGTTTTGCATAATTATCTTCCATAGCGAAATGTGATGTGGATCATGTAAGGATTGAAATGAAATGAATGAAATTAAATGGAACACACACAATCAAATGCAACACATATTACAATAATATCGTGAAATCCCAACTTCCATTAATACATGAAATACACAATTATATAGAACACATGTTAGCTAGAATGATGGTAGCAATATCTAAACAAAAATATGGAGGCTATGTGCATTCATAAAGTTATTCAATAGGTTGATAGAATGGTATTTCAAAATAAAGAAAGAATCCTAGAGGTCCAAAAACCTAACTCTAGAAGATGAAACACCAAAATATTTGCAAACGGCAATCAAGCTTAGTTGGTCCATCAACTTCCCGAAGTCATAACTTTTGCATATGATCTCTATTTCATGTGTTCATGTTTGGTGCATTACATAGCCTTTTGAAATGTTATTGTTGAGATCTACACATTCTGATTGGGGTATAATATCAAGTCAATGGTCATTTTTTCAGTCCTTTCCATGTCTAAAAAATGTCGTTTATGGTATCAAAAAACCTTTGAAGTTATGAACCCAAGAAAATGTAGAAGAAAATCCAAGATGGAGAATGGTTCTTTATTCCATTGCAATGGGTGGATACCCACCAATATCCACTTGTATTATTCCTCGCCCATAAGGAAGTGATTGTCTCCATTTCATTGAGTGCGCTCATCATATGGGGAATCTTTTGTGGAATTTAGATCTTGGTGAGCCACTTACCTTGGTGATGAAGTTGCCCTACTTTCACAATCTAGTCGAGTTGTATGTGTTGTTGGTAGGTATCCTTTGTCTTGGTGTTGATGATCATATCCACTATAACTTGTTCCATTCCATTAGGATTGAGTTATGTGGGGGATAATTTCTTGGATTCCTCTTAGGTTTCCAATAGAGGTGGAAATATGGTTGAAGCAGTTCCACATTAGACACTGGGTTCAAGCCAAGGAAAGGGTGAATGCTCAATTCAAAAATATTTCCAACCCCCACCTTTCTGATTGTGCAAGGCACATATCTTCTAATTTGAGCTTCTGATTAGGTCCTATGAGTTGCTCTTTTATAAATATGATCACACCTTATCACCAACCTAACACTTATGTAGAATCCTATGATTGTAATGTTTCTTATAGTCCTTTTCATTGGCTTTCTAGAGGATACCGTGACCTATTGTTAGAGATGTTGGATGTACTCAACAAATTTAGCTTCATTGTCGACCTTAACCTCAACATGGGAGGAATGTATTAGTGTTGATTAAGACCAATGGTTGGAACCCTAGGTACACTTGAAAAGGACTATGGTCAATATAGATGTGGAGGGGTTTTTTATATCTATATTGAACATATGGAAGGCTTTCATCCCATACACATGGGTGATTATCGTTGTACATGTTTAAGATATGCACAATCATAATATTGAGCACTTATGTATGTTCATATGATTGGGGATGAAAGGAAGTTGATTTGGTCAACCTTGTCCATGAGACACCATAGGTCGGACTAAAAGATGTTGGGGAAACTATATCCCTATTTGAAATAATGGTTCATGGTAGCCCAAAATGAACCCATACATACTCAAAGAATAGTTTAATAATGAATTTAATTATTATACTCTTCTTAATACCTACCTAAATGATGATCTTAGAGAACATGTGTAGTGGAAGAAAAACTACAATGTATTTTAGTCATACGATGTAAAAAAGTGCTCCTAACAATCATACATTGAGGGGGAATCTATTATCACACCAAAATTGATCACCTAACCATAACCAATTATATGGATCGAAATACGCCATATCGTATGGGTTTTTACACAGTAAAACTCACTTTCACTTGAGGAAATAACCTAAGGAATCTCTTTTCCTAAGTTATTTCCAATAATTAATTTAAGCACATGTGGATATCCTATAAATTCATTAATTTTATGTTATTCTGACATTTCTAGCCATTAAAATGAAAATAAATCAAAATATTTTAACTCATAATGCAACAACATCCTCCCACATCTACCAAAGTGACCGACCAATCGGTGTAAACATGATGAGAACTTACTATCATATGATTCAACCTCCTAAGTCACCTTAAGGAAGTGGAACTGATGGGAACACACCATACATACCTTCCACATCAGCAACAAGACTCTCAGGGACCATCCCAACCTCTCAAGTAACCATCCCCTCGGTCCCACTAAGCTTTTAGACGAATTGACCCTTGGGAGCTCCCATGATATTGGCATGCATGCATATAGAATGCTCTAAAATTTCCCAAAACATGGTATGCCAACATCTTGAGACTATTATTTTGAGTGTCGTGCTAAAGTACCTAGGATTTGAGCCACTTTTTTAAGTGTAGGGCCTAGGTCATCTCCCATAATTCAATTATACCTTCCAAAAAAAAAAGGATAACAAGGGAATCATGATCCAAATGTAATTACTTGAACAAAACCTTGAATGGACCCCTACTAGTGATGATAGGCATTTTGTTAACCATATCACAAATATGTAATCTATAGGTGTAGAAACAAATGCAAGAATAGGGTTCTCATATGAATCTGAGAATCTCTAAGAAGAATCGATACATCAACAAGTTATTTGTTGTTTGATCCATTATGTCATAGATATATTTCTCATTCATTTAGAAATCAAAACATGGGGAGAGCCATACATAATCAGTATCATAATTACGTGCTTATAACCAGCATAATGACAACATAAATATCAAGAATACATGAGCCATTGAATCCGCTTATAAATCAGTACATTTACATATAATATACCAAGGAATGAACCTGTTATTAATGAATGAAAAAGCCAACTCAGTATCGGACTAGCACATTCCACTAGACCATAGATTGGCCGAGCCAAATCTCTCTTCAGCCAATCATCCCTGTGCCATATTCCAAGCATGAATGGGGGACTAAAACCAAAAGATACAACAAGGGAATCCTAAGGCTAAACCACCTCACCCTCATCAATAGAAACTAGGCTTTACTATAATCCATCCTCGATCACTATGCCAAACAACAAACATGTAATAAGAGGCTTTACCATGATATCCACCATATCACTAAGAAAAAACAAGCATGGATTGCACTGAGACAGTGGTCTTTTATTGTGCCCTTGAATCTTGAACTTTAGACAACAGAATTCTCTGCGCACCTCTAATTTAATCTCCTTTCTTGCTTCAAGTTCTGCAATTCTATAAATAGGATCTATAACTGAGAGTGGACCTGTTGTACCCCTATGGTCGCATCCTCAACAGGCATTGCATGTATCCTCATCATGATATCCAAGGCTTTTGCCTATGTTCCTATCTTTTATTGAGACAAATCAACTCCTAGGTGGGGAAGAAGTGAAGCTATAAACCACTCACAATGTTGACCATATGCGAGATGCATGTTAGCTTCTCAAATATGACACTTCAAACTTTGCTCTAATTCCCAAGGTGTCTCATCAAACATCATCATGATTTCCTTAAATCCAACTACTGACTGCGAGTCAGACTTAAGCTTACTAAACTCTTTCTTTAAGGTTGCCTTAGTCTCTACTAGTGATGCAATAGGATTATCAGAACAATACTTAATATACCAAGTCCGAGGGCAATCCACTAGAGCAGTAACCAATTGTGATTTATTTATATTTTCATCAGTAATCTGTTGTGTTGTCCACAGAACATTTGCAACAAACCAAAACTTATATGTATCTTCACTCTTGGTTCCCATTAAAATCAATAGCTTCATTGTGTTATCCATGTTGAATGGTGGTGGTGGAGGTGGAGGTGTGGGAGAAGGTGTATGCAGTGGAGGTGGAGGTGGAGTGGAGGGACGATGTGCTCACGAAAAGCCCTATGTTATCAACTAGACAACACTTCACAGTGAAGCTTGTACCACTCCTTCGTCGTCGCTCAAAGGAGGTTAGATCAACAAATTATATTCTCGACCTGATCTCTGTCAATCTCTAAAGAGTCTCCCACTTTGCGTAGCTCCAAACATCAAGGCAATGGCATAACTAGTTTTTCACGTAACAACATTTTAATCTAGGTATTCAATTATCTTAAATACTTACATTGTGGTGCCTTGAAAAATCATTGCTCCACTTCACTATAGCTGACTGAGGTATCAAATAAAAATTGTGTAACAAATCCTATTATAATTCGATCAAGCCATTGATTGACAACCCACACGATCTTTTATTCAGAGGCTTCTAATTCTGAAGTCCACACTATCGGATTATTGAGCTTCCATCTTCCTTGGATATTTGTCAATTTAGCTAATCCCTCATACAATTCGATGGGGAAGGTGCAGAAGAAGATCTTGTGTATCTTTGTATATAGGTATATGTTCAACCACTCTTCCTTTGATAGGCATAGGTTCATATTTCCTTGTGCCGCCAACTCATGAAGCTTTTGATCCAACTACCTTTGAATTTCTTTCTTGGTCAGATTCCAATGATGTGGTATCACACATCTCTTCCAAGTAGATCCTAGTCCTGGCAATGGAAACATTTGTTGGCTTAGGTGGTCTTGACCAAGGTTCAAAGTTAGTTGCGGGGAAAACAACAAATACCTACACTACTGGCCCTTTCGGAAGCAACCCATGTAGCGTAGGCTGTAATCTCACCTGAAGCAGTATGGGGGAATGTAAGAAACATGTTTCTACATCCAAAGACTAGTGTGATGTCTTTTAGTGCCTTAGATTTTCCCTCTAGTAGATCAATACACTCCTAGGGCTCACTGTTGTAACTTTTTCCAAATAGCCTTTAGACCTTTGTGAAGGTCTACGATCCATATTTTAGACCCTTAACGTTCAATCTATCCACTTACACGCATCAAAAAGCAGTCCTAAATTAGTATTCACACAGATTTACTTATCTTGTTCGTAGCCATCAAAGAATGCCGCAGAGTCTTTGTGATAATACATAAACATACTTTGCATACATTATTAATAGTTATTCAACATAATCACACAACATTCCAACTATAACCCATAAAATTCATTATTCATAGACAACATATAACATTAACAAAAATAGAGATAAAACAAATATACACATGAATTCTTCGGTAACTGTCTTTATTGATCGTCAATAAAGGATTACATACTCAAAAATACCCTGCGCACTCAGATGCAGGGCTCTGTGCACTTAGTTTTAGACTCTACCTAGGCTTTTGTGCACTCAGTTGCAAAGCCTTTCTTCTCCTATATGACCTGCTTCCATCATTATCCCAAAACATGCCATCCTTTATGCTATCACTTAGAATTTTCTCTAGAAGTTATTAGAAGAAAGAAAATGAATGAGGTAACCACAAACCAACTTTTGGGCATAGGCTGCAGCCAACCTAAAATCTGAGAGGGCTCTTTCTATATGATTTAGCTTTGTTTGTTGGGATTTCAGGATAGTTATGAATGTTTAGGGGTTCTTTTTATTTGTATTGAAGATTGGGTGATGGAATCCTTGAAACATATGGATAGAATGATGTCTTCAGACCATTGGGCGATGGAGTCAACAGAAGGGCAGTAGAAATGGATCAACTCACTAAAAGGAATGTTCAAAGGGAAAGATATCAGAGTAGAGCGTAGGTGTTTGGGGCAGGGGGTGAAAATGGTTTTAACCATGGTGAGAGAGCAATTAGGAGTTCTTAGACGACGATATAAATGAGGAATAAAGGGTAATTGAAAACAAAGGGAAACTAAGAATGCTTTGCTATAGATTATAAAGAAATGACCTAAACTAAGGAGCAATCAAGAATTCCTTAACTTAGATATTAGTGCAGAACAATTACATGCCTAACTATTAAAACAGAGTGTAAGCAAACAAATTTTGAGATAGTACTCTAGTTATAGCATTCAGATTCAGAAATACATTAAATATTGTGGAAAACCTTTAAGAAAGATGATAACAACATGAGAAAATACTTGTGTACACTTCGCTCAACACATGAATCTTGTGAAATATCTGGTCTTTATTCATCAATTTAGCTTGCTAGCTCAGTCAATTCTCTAATGGATTTATAGTATTTTGATCAAGAAGTCTATATAAATGTTTAAGAATCCACCCTCACACTTTAAATTGTGAACTGTTTATACAAAATTTTTATTACAAAATACCCCAAACTAACTTGAGATTTAATCTAGGAAATAAAAATATCTTCTAGCAAGAAGATAGAGACAACTATTGAGCTACTTCCATGCTGTCCCATTTATTGTGGTATTGTTGGCCTTTATGGTTTGGTTTTAGCCCTTGATGCTCTTTGATGTTTGGACTTTCACGCTGGAGGCTTTAGTCACTTTAGGCTTTCATCTGATACTCTTTAACACTGATACTATTTCAATTTTGATGACCTGTCAATATCCTATACTGTGTTTTTAGTTTTACTGTACATTTTAACTATTTACTGTGTATTTCAACATTAAATTATTTAGTTTTTTTTTGTATCAGCATATGGTAATGGATATTGATAAACTTAATGTATGTTTGATCTATTTGTCTTCTAACTGTCTACTCTGTCTGGTTCCTCTGTTCTGACATTCAATGTCTATCTGTGAATGATTTCTTTTCTGTTCTATGTATAATTGTCTTCCTCTTATGAATTTAGGCTTTTTAATAGATTTCCTTCCAACTCTTGGAGTAAACAATTTTAGTGACTAGTATCAAAACTATTTATCCAAGCTCTGGTCTTCTAAAAAATACCATAGTCTCTTAATAAAACACAAGTTGGTAGGAAAGGCAATTGATTGCTTTATCGCACAGGGATGTCTAGGGAAGGAGTCGTGGTAATGTTTTGAAAGTTATCGGAGGTTGAATTGTGTCACGGAGGTTTAGGGTGGTGTTGAAAGGGTTTAATGGGTTTTATTGTGACACAAGCCAAAGGAATGGAAATGAGAATTTTTAGCGTTTAATGGGCAACTTTTTAAATTTGGCATGGAAATTCATATTATGAACAATAGCTGGTTTATTGAGTTAGTGGGGAGGTGCTTTGTTAGGCCCCTATACTATTAGTGTAGCCCCTTATTGTTCTTAGTACAACCCCCTTATTATATTTATGTACCCATTTAGTGCCCATATTGTTACTATTGTGCCCCATAGAATCCCATTATTGTTGATATTGTGCCCTTACATTATTATTGTTATGTCGGCTCTGATTATATTATGACCCCTTAGAATCCTATATATAGAAAGGAGGTCTTTTCATTTGTATCATCCAAGAATTGTTCATTTGTGTAATGTAAAAGAGGTTGCCCCCTTGAAGAGGCTGAATTCTAAGGCGTTGATATATATTTTCTATCTTTTAGTTAGCTGGTTTCATAACATTTGGTATCAGAGCTTTGGATTCTAGGGTTTTGCTGTTCCAAATAGGTCATTGTGGTATTTTTGCTATAAATTTTTTTCTACGAAGTTTTAGAAGAAAAAAAAAACCCATTTGAGACGAAATCACACTGAACCGCGGTTCCAAATTTCAAAGCTTTTCGCGCTATATTTGTGGAGATATGATCTGAGGAAGTTGGTCTTTTTGCAGACTCCTGAATTACATTCCAAACAGGTGACCTGGGGAAAATCGTCATAACTTTCTCTCTGAGCATTTGATTGAAATTTCATAAGAAGGTACAGAAAGAGGACGGACTGTAGTTTCTTGATTATATTTTTCAGAGCCAAAGGTTGAAACAGGGATACGTGGCACATCATACAATTTTTCTAGACTGAACTAGTCTATAGTTAGGTCATTGTTGGAGATTTTGCATAACTCTTCCTTGGAGAATCCAATTTGGATCATACTGGTGGCATTGGAAATAGGATGTAGAGAGCTATTGTAGGTTGTAATTTCAGAACATAAAGATCCAAAAGTACAGAGTTACAGCCGTTTCAAGATCGAGCTCCTAAAATCAAGGAAACGCAAGATGAGGAAGTTTGATGGCAAGGATATAGTAAATTGGGTACTTCAGATGGAGCAATATTTTGATCTACATGGTGTACCACTATTACAGAAGGTATGTATTGCATCTTCATATTTAGAACCAGATCAATTTTTATGGTATAAAGGTCTTTGTTCTCATAAACAACTTGTTATGTGGTCAATTTTCACGGAGGAAATGATAGCACATTATGAGGATAGAAAGAGCAACACCTTCTTTAGACCAACACCACAACAATTGGAAAGAGTAAAAGGGCTTTGTTACATAGTGGAAAGTAAAATTATGGCAACAAAAAGTCTACCCCTCACAACTATAAAGATGGAAGTGTTATTTCTCCTAGCCTTCCACAACCAACAAGGGTTACACCACAACATTTGGAAGAAAAAAGAGAAAAAGGGCTTTGTTACAATTGTGATAGAAAATGCACTAAAGGTCTTAAGTGTGCTGAGAAGAAATTATTTTACATAGTGTATGAAGAAGTGGAATAAAAGGATCAAGAAACATCAAAATAAGAAGATATACACCAGGACCCAACTGCAGAGAAAGAAGAAATGAATTAGACCATATCTTGTAAAGCATTGGCAAGAATTACCACTCCTCAAACTCTCAAGATAGAAGGACATATCAAGAAGAAAAAGGTGCAAGAAGTGAAAGATCACATTGAGAAAGAAGAAATGAATCCAACCATATCTTGTAATTCATTGGTCGGAATTACCACTCCTTAAACTATCAAGATAGAAGGGCATATCAAGAAGAGTAATATTCAAGAAGTGAAAGATCACATCGAGCATCAAGAAGTGAATCCGACCATATATTGTAAAGGATTGGAAGAAATTACCACTCCTCAAACTCTAATGATATTAGGACATGTCAAGAAGAAAAAGGTTCAAGTAGTGAAAGATCACATCGAGTATCAACAAAAAGTTCTCCAACTTTTAAAGGAAAATTCCACTTTGTGCAAAATCGAATGAAACAATAGGTAGATCAACATCATAGTGAAAAATGTTTTGATGTAGGTGATTGGGTATTTTTACTGCTACATCTCAAGCAAGCTATTTATGAGAAGGAAATGTTGGCAATAATATATGCACTTAAGAAATGGCGACCTTACTGAATGGGAAGACACTTGAAGGTAAAAATGGATCATGATAGTCTTAAATACTTTTTAGAAAAACTATTATCTTTAGAAGAACAAAAAAAATGGGACACAAATATGTTCGGTTATGAATTTCACATCATCTATAGAAAATGGAAGCAAACTTTTGTTGCAGATGCACTCTCAAGAAAGGATGAGGATGTGGGAGATTGTTTTGTGTTATTTCTATTATCCATCTAGATTGGATAAATGAAGCAAGGGATGAATGGAAGAAGGATGAAGAAGTATGGCCACTCATTCAAAAGTTACAGAAGATCCCTATTCAAACAATATTGCCAAAACTTGAAGAGGAAGGAAAAATCATATTGGAACCTAGAGTAGTCACAGAAACAAGAACCTAACAGCTACGAAATCGATCAATTTCAGAGTATCTTATCAAGTGGAAGAACTTACCCACTGAAGATTCGACATGGGAGAACAAGAATTTTATACAGAAGCATCAAGAACTACTCAAGTGTTGAGGACAACACTTTTTGAAGGAGAGGGGCATGTTAGGCCCCTATACTACTAGTGTAACCCCTTATTGTTATTAGTACAACCCACTTATTATATTGATGTACCAATGTAGTGCCCATATTGTTACTATTGTGCCCCATAGAAGCCCACTATTGTTGTTATTGTGCCCTTACATTATTATTGTTATGTCAGCTCTGATTATATTATGACCCCTTAGACTCCTATATATAGAAAGGAGGTCTTTTCATTTGTATCATCCAATATTTGTTTATTTGTGTAATGTAAAGGAGGTTTCCCCCTCAAAGAGGCTAAATTATAAGGTGTTGATCTATCTTCTCTATGTTTTTGTGAGCTGGTTTCATAACATGCTTTCCTAGGCCATCATACTACTTATGACAGTTAGATGGTATTTGGGAGGGGTCACCCAATCTACTCCAGCGATTGACACGTAGTGTTTGAGGTTTGGGGGGAAATTGCTTTATCGTGCAGGTAACGAATAACCATCGGGCATGGCCAATATGGCTATGGACTGTTGGATGAGGGGGACAGTGATCAAACAACAATCGGGCGAGGGAGGTGCGTGGGTGATAAAAGCATGGGTTTCGGGGGGGGCCATAGCTTTAATACTCGGTTCTTTGTGATTATTTAAGACTTTAATGATGGGTTTAATCGATGGGATGGTGCTTAATTATGGTTTAAATTAACTTCGAGTAAAGGTCAGGCGTCGGGTGAGCCCGATATGGCTGTGTGTCGTCAGACTTGGGAGCAGATGATTGGATAGTAGTCAGGTGGTGAAATATCACGGGTAATATGGGGAAAAGGTTGGGGGCCAAAGGCTTTGATTACAAGTGGTTTATAGGTTAAATGTGGTATTAAATTAATCAAAAGGGTTTTAATGAAGTGGAACCATGGGTTTAGCTAAAGGGACTTTCTTAACTTCACCAACGGCGGTGAGCTAAGAGGGGTTTGTCAAGATATGGGGGAATTGTATAGTTTTTATTAAAACAAAGGGTTGTGGGTATTTACTTACGAGATTTAATTAATATATGGGAAAAGTTTTTATGGGTTCTATATAATATAGTTAAAAATTAATATGAAATGTGTTGAGTGGAGTGGATATCCCCCTAAGCATAATGTAAAGTGTAATATTTGTGCATACACTTTATACTTAGGATAAAATGATTTTTGTTGGTTTTTTGAGTGAAATAGGATTTATGTGGGAGTTTTCACATTTCCTAGGTAAATGAAGTTTATCCTTAAGAAAACAGTTTTTATTGGGGTAATGAATGGGGAATGGATTTTATCAAGGGTATTCTAGCACTTGATGTCTGTAAGCCATTAAGCTGAGGGTTTGATCCCACCAAAAGTCATAGAAATGCTCTGAGCCTCTTTGACTTGTAGGATTAAAAGTACTATAACACGCTTGTGGATAGGAAATTAGTAAGTATAGGGGAAAAATGAATGAAGGGAAGTTAAACATATTAACCTGCAAACGTTTTCTTTTGGTTCCATAGTTGATCATACATATTGGAATATGTGTCTAAGCATGATGCATGCGTTCTGATCCAATCAACTTTGTAGTTCAACAACCTTTCTTCTACTTACCCATTTCTTACCCCAACATGTTTTCTTTATTTCTTTGGGTGCATTTATTCTAGAAAACCCTTATCCTATATTTTCTTTTATAAAACAAACTATCTATTTCTAACCTTATATCATCCAAGGGCTTAGATTAAGCTTATGAGCTCCTTCTATTTTCTCTTCCTATCTATGATCTACCAAGATTAAACTGCTTGGTCAGATATTCTCTAACTAAAAACATAAAATTCAAAACATGAAATAACCAAGATTAAACGGTTTGATTACCATGGATTGTGGCATGAATAACAAGATGCACATGATCATTATTATGCATAAAAGTAAATAGTAGTGGCATTTAGACTTGCACACTTTCATGGTCCCTTTTTGTTTTTGGGTTCATATATTTTCATTTTTTGACCTTCTCTTATTCTTTTTGTCCTTTGACTTTTTTTTCAAGGCATACCATCTTTAGATTTTTTAATTTTTTAATATGGAAAAAATTTGTAGAAAGAAAATGCATGTACAATATGACAATGCTTAACCTTAGTCATTCAAAATTATGACTCCTAACAGTATAGATACTTGATCGTGGCTCCACTTTCGGATGACATTTCCTTGTGAAATGTCAAGAACCGTAAAGATCAGTAGCCTTTCAATTTTTGCTGATGTTACCTTGCAAAGTGTACTTCTATGAATCTACATTATTCATACTTATGATAGTGAATATTTTAAATCTTAGGGCCTTCTCTTCAATCCTCAACTTCAAAGATCGTCATCCAATCCAAACTAGACTTTTTGAAAAAAAATATATACAAATGGGAAATGAAAATTAGTAACTTGTTTCAAAGTAATGTCTTAGCATTCGAACCTTCACTGGCCCACCTTCTACATTTGTACCATCAATTTCTCTCAAGAAGAAAGCATTATTTCCTCTATAAGCATAAATGGCATAGGGACCTTTCCATAGGAAATCAAATTTCCCATATTTGCCTTTGTCTTCCCTCCTTGTATCACACTTGAGAACTTTGTCACCAATGTAGAAATCCTCAACCTTGGTTCTCTTATAAAAATTCCTTTTAGTCTTTTCTTGCACAACCCGAGACCGAACATAGACCTCTTCTCTAGTTTGTTGTAGATGAATAGTTTTGTTGATTCATCTTTGGATATTGTTTGGTTCAACCTACAATTCGTGAAGTATCTTCATTAATGGTACTCCCAAAGAGGTTGGAAAGACAACTTCCATCCCATAAATTAGGTGATAGGGAGAAGTACCAATTAATTTCTTAGTAGTCAATCTGTCTTCCCATAAGGCATTGACTAGATTTTTATTCCAAGTTTTCTTATTGTCCTCTAATAACTTCTTGATGATGTTTACTAGGCTCTTGTTTGAGGATTCTACCAATCCGTTACCTTGACGATAATAGGCTATGGAATGGCCAAGGGTGATATGTTATTTATTGCAGAAAACTATCATTCTTTTGGATTTAAAGGCTTCTACATTATTAGTAATGAGCTTAGTTGGACTTCCAAATATTGATAGAATATTGGTTTCAAGGAAGGTATGATAATAGTATCTATGGATTGCCTTGAAGGTATGGACTCTATCAATTTTGTCGAGTAGCATGTGGCTGTGAGGATCCATTTTTGCTAGGTAGAGGAGGGTGGGTGAATTTCACCAATGAAGTCTAAACCCCATTGTTGAAAAAGTATTTCGGCAGAGATTGTCTTAAGAGGTAAAGGTAAGAGATTTTTCTTCCACTAAAAAATTTGGCATTTGTGATAGGAGGTCACATATTTTTTGACATCAACAAACAAGGTAGGCCAGTAGAAACCAACTCTAAGGATTTTATCTACAATGATCTTCTAGTAAAGTTGTCCCCCACAGTCATCTATTTGCAAAACTTTGTCAGATTCATCTTTTAGTAAGAAATTTATAAGAATACCTTCATGATATCTCCAAAACAAAGCATTCTCTAATATACAAAATTTTAAGGATTTCATCTTCAAAAACCTGATTTTAATACTAGATAATTCAGGACAAGCTTGTAAATTTAGTAAAATGTAAATAATATCAACATACCAAGGTGATTCAAGAAATTCCTAGCCAGTTAGTGAAGTCTCCATATCCTCTTCATTATGTATTGCTGCGATAAAGTTTATATCTAAGGCCTGACAATTTGATTCAGCCATGAGCTTGGCTAAAACTTGGCCCTTGATTAACTTAGTAGGTTTGATTTCTATATCATACTCTAAAACAATAGCAATCCACTTTCCTCTCTTTCCATCAGGACCATCCTAAGTTAAGATGTCTTTAAATACCGAATTAGGAATGTAGGCTACTATATGAGAATATAAGATGTATACCTTATAATCCTTAATGGATTTGGCTAAAGCCAAGGCATGTTTTTCCATTATGTTATATTTCAATGTGGCATCTCTCAAATCTTTGCTGAAGAAAGCAATAGGTTGTTCATAGCCCTTGTAATTTTTCTGCAATAGAACATTAGCTATTGTGTGCTCAAAAGAAAAGGAAAACAAGATGAAATCTTTGTCAAATTTCGGACTGATTAATACAAGTGTTTTAGTGAAGGCTATTTGCTGAGGGACAAATTCCCCTAGGGTCTTGGGTCAATACCCTAGCAGACCAAGGCTTATCTACAAAGAAAAACAAGCATTCCACACAACCATGATGCTAATATAAACAAACTACACTGATAGAGTTGCACCTAGGGGTCCTTCATTTGGGTAGATCCAGCCAGGGTCCAAACCCTCTTGGAGTTCCTTTCAATCCTTCAATTTGAGTCTTCCTTTCATAGGCTCGAAGTGGGACCGTCCTCTGGATTCATCCAATCTCAAGCCTTCAACAAGCTCCTTCCATAACTCACTCAAGGATATCTGAACTAATGGAAAGACATCATAACTCTAGGAAACAAGGGTTTTCTGTAATGGGGGAAGTGTTGGAAGAAAAAGGATCTTTAGAGCTGGTCAGGGATAATATCAGCAGAGTGATTTTTCTCTCCCTTCTCTCTTTTAAGCCTTCCCATTGAAGCCTTTTTATACTTCTCCCAAAGTAGTTTTTTAGATGGGAATTCATTGAGAATACTTGGGCCACAGGCACTAATAGGTAATCAATAGGTAAAACATGTGATCTGCACATGAAATTAAGGAGATTTATTTTTTCAATTTTTTTAACACATATACACGGCTTAGGTATACACAAACCTATGTACACATGTGTTTAGCTTAGGGCAATGTCGCATATAGGGAGTAAAACACTGTTTTTTAAGTATTTGGACCAGGTCCAGAAAGAGGGGTTGCCCTAGGCCATGAGCGCAGCATCACGAACATCAAGAGTGAAATTTGGAGCTATAACAGATACCCCCTAATATATGAGGTCAGAAGGGGTACATGATGGCCGAAATGTATTAAGTGCATGGAAAGGAAACTTGTCAAAATTCGAGAAGCACTTCACCAAAGTTCAGCCTGCTAAGCCACAAAAGGAGATCAGAAAGAAACACTATTTGACATGGGCATACCCATGCTCAGAGAAAGTAAAGCATGTCTGCATATCAATTACAAGTAGATCCATTAGGTATACAAGTATAGAAGACTGGAAAATACATAATGGATCATCTGATCACGATCAAACAAGTACATGTCTAAATATCACATATAGTAATGTCAATGATGCTGAAGGATGAAGTGAATCACTGATATCAAAAACTAATCCTAGAAGTGCCAAATGAAAATAATGAATTAAGATGGTACTACACTATAAACTTAGGTGCCAACATATAAAATGTCGCCATGAATGACTGCAACATATAAGGTTGAGTGGTATCAACTAGAAGCAAAAGGAGAAATTTTCAAGTGAACCAATGAATGCTGATGCAACCTGAGGTCTTCACTAATCGTCGTGGTACATTTCTACACCATGGGAATAAATGATCTGAAGTCAGCCATGTGAGAAATCGTTTGATTACCGATCATTGATATATACCGTTAACAAACGTGAGACTACTCACCGATAATGATAATGAGCATGCAGGTACCCAGTATAATGTAACAAGTGTGAATAGATGACCTGAAGTCAAACACCTGTAAGAATCTATCAATTAGGAGACAATGATGGTTTCCCACTTTCGATAGCAAAGGATCTACCACTAATGATGCAAACCCCAAGGTACTGCCAAATAGAGTCTAGATCTTTGCCGCAGAGCAATGAGTTGTAGTCAATAGGGAAAGATCCACTAGAAGGAAGACATTAAGGAACCCTTCATCAATTTATTGCATGTGTAACTTGTAGCCGAATAATGTGGAAGGAATCGGATGAAAAAGATCTAGTAACCTGACCGAAGCATGTTTCCAGCATACACAAGATGTGCCTAGTGCACGACAGAAACCCTATGATTCAACCAATAATGAAAGTTGACACAGAGGCAAGATATCCACCAATAGGGTCAAATGGAAACCAAGGTATTGCACGAATCCGAATGTGTGATAGTGTATGCTAATGTTGGACACAAGGGAAATCACTCAGTCAAAGAACCATGATATTGATCGATCCTGAGCATAGGGTGGCCTATCAATAATGAAAATAGGGCCAGGGTGCTACTCTAGGCCTATCTTCAGAGCAAGATGTTGTCGTCAATAAGGACAAGACCCGCCAGCAAGAAGTCAATGGAGACCTTCTCAAACTGGCACGAGTAAAGGACCAATATAACTAATGTGATGATAGAGAAGAAAATGGAAACCAGGGATGGCCAACTGAAAAATGAGTAAGAGACACTGCAGAGATGCTGACTCAGGCTAACTTTCGTTGAACAAAAGCACGAATCAATGTGACCATGTGGCAGCATGTGATGACTCTGTATAAGTTCGTCATGTAAGAGGCATGAACGAACCCCCCATATGATTGGAAGAGATAACCAATTGGGGGATAAATGACTTAATAACAATGCTAAGGCAACCTAAGTCAAACTAAATCCTGTTCAAATGGAGGAGACTTTGTTTTGAGTGCTTTGTTCAAGGGTGACACGACTCACTCTAGCTGCCAACAATAAATGGAATATTATCCCGTTCCCATTCTCTTTGGAATATATAATTTTTTTTGTCTTTTTCTTTAGCTGGAAAAAGAATAAAAGAATGCTATAGTACAGTGGAAAGAACGAGTGTCGGTGAAATAGATGATCTAGTTCCTGGGATTGGAATAATCCTATGCTCAAAGCAGGGAGGTGAAAACTAGTCAATGACACTCAGAGGTGTGTTCCTTCTACAGGTCAAGGTGTGTCAAGTTGTAGAAGTCAAGGGTATGCAAGTTTGATTTTGCAGTCGACATGGTCAAAAGTTGGCTTAAACACGAGTCCAAGTGAAGCCGGCTCAGGGCCAAAAGGTGAAAATGGTCAAAATGCAATCTAGTAGTACAACTCAAAGCAAAGGAGCCTCTAGGGTATAAGGCCAGAACGAAGCAAAGAAGTAAAGAGGAATGAGCCTTCATCACATAAGTCATGGCAGGACTATAGAGGACTCTCGAGCCTACTCAGATTGAAGCAGCATGGGCAACAAATGTCTGTGAGGTGCTAACTATGATGCCCATGAAAAGAATGGCTCTACCATTATGTCATGATTTAAAAATCAGTGAGTGAAGATAGTCTATGAACCATATCACGATGGGACCGACCCTATGGCAAGTGTATCGACAAGTGGAGTCTATTATGCATAATGCAATGGAAAAAATGGCTTCCCTAATCTATATGCTAGTGAAAAAATGGTACCTGCCATGATGGGTCGATAGTAATGGAATGGTCACGAAATTGTCGAAAAAGCATCGAAAATGTCCTGAAAATCAAACCATTCTTGACATTCTGAGTTCCCAAGTTAAAAGTTACATGAGACAAAATAAAATCAAGTTCTAAAAAAATTTGACATTTTCAAAGCTTATAAAATAGTTTTTTGACTCACCATTATCACCGTTTGATTTGAGAGCAAAGGAGTGAAGCGAAAGGAGCAAGCATTACCATTCACCAAGTTCGACCGTTCAAATCTTCCCAAAATCACCAAGTAACCCTTAAACTTATCTTGCATTCGATTGTGACTGGTTCTATAATTTTTCATTCAAGTTTTACATTGAATTATTGTCAAAAAAACTGTCACGGCATATACGTGGGTTCGCTATGTGCAACCCGTGTATACGGAGGCCCTAGATGCGACTGTGTATGAAATTTGTTTTTTCTTCAAGATGCCAGTCACTTGGAGAGAAAGAGAGCATGCCTTAGTTGATGATGAGGTTTTGAATGATCCTAATGCCCTGGATTCCTTAAGAGGATGTGGTTGCTAAAGTTCTTGAAAATGCCAAATATGAAAGCAAACACCTGCCTGCTCGAAATGCTCATTCACTACTGAAGCATCGAGGATGACCTGTTTATGATTAATCAAGTGCCACTCAAGATAGAGGTTGACGATATTTATTTCATCACAAGCCTTTCCTAGAGGGGAGAGGTAGTACATTCCATGGGCAAATTATGAGGCAGTCTCTCTGTCGAAGACTACGTGAATATATATTGCCCGGGTCATCTAGAAAATGTTGGAAGTCAAATTCCAATCAAGCATGTGGAGAGTTTACCACTGAGGATCATCCTGTTCACTATAGCTAGAGAGAACTAATTAGCTTCCTTGCACCAGGCTTCATGGTTAGCCATGAGCTTGGCGGTAGACTATCTCACCACCATATTTGATTTTTACACTTCTCTTGTCACCAACCTGAAGAGCCAGCTGACTTCTATCAAGAAGGGGCTGACCAAAAACTTCGAGTATGGAACTATTTTGTGCTCTTTCTTCTTTGTGAGGGTCCCAACACTCCGTCCTAGAGTATCAGTTTTGATCAGCACCCCACGAGATCCACGAATGGGTAGGTGGGTTGACTTGATGAAACGACTAGGAGGTGGAGACATTCCACAGACTACTTTTGACGATGACTTCTTCTCCTGGTGGGAGCAGTAGATCATTGTCGTAGACGACTACCTTTATGCGAGGATGGACTTCCGAGGAGATCCAGATCTAGATTTACCACCAACTGTAACATGGGGAGATATAGGTAAATGTTTTTTGATTTTATGATTTTTAATATTTTTTATGATTTTTCAAATATAAAAATGAATTTTGAAAAATATTTTTGATAGGATTCAAATGACTAATATGATGATCATGTTTTGAATACTAGGCCAGTGTGACCACATGGGTTCCCATGGCATGGACGTCACGACCTAGGTGCCAAAGAGGCAGTTGTGAAGACAAAGAGACTTCTACACATAGTTCAGTGGCACTTGGTGAGACTAACTCACCAAGTACCGATGGAGGCTGTAGAGGATCTCCCTATAGACATGCAATGTCATGTGGTTGGCAAGACACAAGGCTGGGTTTGCACTTTTAGGTTTGTGGCCAAAGCAGTAGTGGCATACTTAGCCGCTCATCCTGAGCCGGGGCATTAGATGTACTGAACATGATTATGGGCATTTGAGTCCCAATGTTTGTATATTATTTTGGACACACTTATGTACACTCGAGATATTTTATGATATATATATATATATATTATTATATTTTATAGTGTATATTTATATATATATATAGTTCGACTTTTTGATGCTTGATTTTAATGTAATGAACGAATGATGTGCCAGTCTAATGCTTGATTAACGATAGAATCAACTAACCAATTATGAGATCTTGGAATGTGAAAATAATTAATGTAAGTAAATTATATTTGCAACGATAGCACCCTTAAATACTGGTGATATAAACATGGATCTCTTACCTAATAAATGTTATTCAATTGTGACACTATCAATTGTGAATCAAGATAGACTACCAATGAATTGATTTCATAAGAAATTGCTTCAGATAGTAAATTAATGATCGCAATATACTCAGCCATATTATTTGAAGCAGGACCAATTCATACTCCCCTTGACACCATCAACTGACCAGTTGGGTACTAGATTACCCAATCTGCAGAAGCAAGGTTCCGAGTGTGCCAACTAGCACCATCGATGAATTCAAAATAGACCAAGTCATCCATCAACACCTGCCATAGCAGACCAAAAAGTGTTGATATCAACAACTCCTGATGATATATGTACAAGCATACAAATTGTACAAAGAATCCATTGCCTAGATGCTACTTAAGCAAAGTACTTCTTGAGATAGAGCCCATTTCGGGGCTTTGCCAACTTGTTTCCTTCAAAATTGATTAAGTCATATGCCCCTTTTTCTAAAACTTGTTTAATTATAAAGGGACTATACCACACAGGCTTTAACTTACCTAGCCCCAAGGCATCCTTACCTTGGTCATAGACCAAGACAAGGTCACCTTCAGAAAACACTCGAGGACGAACAACTTTATCATATTGAGTTTTAACCCCTTTCTTATGAGCCTCATTGATTGTGGCGGTATCTCGACGCTGCTCATCGAGATGTTCCAAATGAAGGAGGTGCTTTTCTAGACTAGAGGTCTCTAGAAGGAGCTCAATAGCTAACTTAAGAGATGGAATTTCACATTCAACATGAAAGATAGATTCCATCCCATAAACTAACTGAAAAGGTGTAAAACCTGTAGCAGTATTTATGGAGGTTCAGTATGCCCAAAGAGCTAAATACAACATAAGATGCCAATTGGACTGATTTTTGTCAATTGTCCTTTGCAGAATCCTCTTAAGGGTTTTGTTCATTGCCTCAACCTGTCGATTGACCTGAGGAAAATATGGAGATGAGTACTCCTATCGAAAACCCAATTTAAGAGCCAATTCAGACATTAGTTGTTTCCAGAAATGACTACCATGGTCATTGATGATCTCTCTCAAGATACCGAACCTTGAGATAATTTGATTAAAAAGGAACAATGCCGCTATTTGATTATCATTTTTATAAGTGGGCATGACCTTAGCCCACTTCGTGAAGTAGTCTACGACCATGATAATGTACTTGTGATTTGCTACTGAAGGTGGATTACAAGTTGTAAAAACAATACCCCACTTAGTAAAACGACCGACAGTGACAATGGGAAAAAGAGGAGCTGGATGTGTGTGCATCTTCTGAGTATAAATTTGACAGGGGTGACAACATTTGACTACTTTAACACAATCTTTGAAGAGCGAAGGCCAAAAACAGTTGGCATGTCAGATACATTGGGCTATAGCAAGCCCTAAAAGATGACAACCACAAGATCTATTGTGGCAGTCATTGAGCACTGACTCTACTTCCTCTAAGCATAAATAACGCTGAAGGATTGAATCAACCCCTCGATGATATAATTTATCACTAATGATGACATAGTTCTTAGCTAGGTGACATAATTTTTGGCATTCATCCTTAGAGAAAGTAGAGGGAAAATTCAAAGTCTGGAGATAGACAATGATATCTCAATACCAAGGGTCAAGTGAAGAGATGAGGAATAAATGTTCGTCGGGAAAAATTTCCTCATAAACAGTATCCTCTCCACAAGGAAGCTCGGAAATTAACTTTGCAAAAACCATAGATTTCTTAGACTTGGCAAACAAGAACTCGAGATCGAATTTTTGTAAAATGACTATCCATCGATTATATTTTCCTCCAATCACTTGCCTACTGAGGACAAATTGTAATGGATTAACCACTGGATAGGATGGATAGCTGCCAAAGCTAACTTTTCAATAGGAGAACAACGTAGTTTAGGACCTGTCAAGCCTCAGCTCAAATAATAAATCATGTGCTCCACGAGAGCATCGTCTTCCTGAATGAGAACCATACCTATGGTTGATTCTGCTGCAACGAGGTATAAAAGGAAATCCCTACCATAGTCTGGTGGACTCAAAAGTGGGGTAGAGACTAATTCCTTTTTCAAAGCATCAAATGAACATTGCGCAGAGTCATCCCTTACATATGGAACTCCTTTCCATAGCAAACACATAAACCCTTTAGTGATCTCCGCATAGTTCGCTATAAACCTTCTTAAGAAATTAGCCTTCCCTTGAAGAATTTGAAGGTGCATAATTGAGGATGGGGGAGGCAACTCAATTATTGCCTCTACTTTGAAGGGATCAACTCGAATCCCTTCATTTGACACAATGACCCTAATAACCAACAAGATGTAACCGCGAAAACACACTTATTGGGATTCAACCAGATCTTGTAAAATTGACATCGCTCAAAAAGCAATTGAAGGTGACTAGGGTGATTAGTTTTCTTTCAAGAACGAGCAGGTAGATCATCCAAATATGTTTTGATGATATGTTTAATTTCTTGGAAAGCGTATGACATGGCCCATTGGAAGGTAGCTCCAACATTTTTGAGACCAAAAGGCATCTTTCTGTATGCAAAAGTATCCCAAGGAGATATAAAAGTTGTGTTATGTTTATCTTCAGGATGGATAGAGATCTGATTATAACCTGAAAAACAATCCATGAAGGAGAAAATCTCATTACCTGCACACTCATCAATAATCTGATCAATAAATGGCCTGGGGTAATTATCTTTGGGAAAAGCTTTGTTTAGGTCCCTAAAGCCAATTCATACTTGGATTGTTCATTGCTTTTTATCCATAGTGACTAGATTACAAATGCAATCGATAAGACGAATAGGGTATATGAAACCCGCCTAGAGCAACTTTTCTACTTTAGCTTTAATGACTGCTACTTTCCTAGGATTAACTGGTTGATGCTTCTGACAAATCAGCTCGGTGTTTTAATACGTTTTGATATTATGTTGAACTATGGATGGATCAATGCTAGGCATTTCTTCATAAGACCAAGTGAATACATCTCAAAATTCCTTAAAAAGGTCGGTGTAAAATTAAATTTCTTTAGGGGAACATTCGTCTCCAATGGAGAGATTCTCGATCACAATAGGGCTCATAGAGATGTTTATAGATATCATTTTTGAAATCATCGACATATTACCTTCGGCACGAAAGTGTGCTGGAGCCAAAGGATTTGATACCATACAAACATCCCTAGTAAATAGCTCGGAGAACCTAGATTCTACTTCCTCCAATGCAGGAAGAAAATATGGAAAATGGTGTAAGTCTTCCCAAGGTTGGTATACACCCATAATTACTTCTAGGATTTCTTTTTCAAATGATAAAACTGTATCTAAGTAGTCCATAGTGGGGGTAGAATCAAGGGTCCAGGCCAGGGCCACATCACCATCTAGCTCCTCCTTAGAGAAAGGAGTAGAATGGCTGTCTGCAAAGTTGATAATAGACTAATATCTAAGCTTTGTTACAAACATAGGAAATGCCATTCCACCAACTTGTCCTTCAACTAATGTGGTCATACGTGAAGGCAAGGTACAAGGTTCTGGAAAATAATGAGTTTGAAAGAACTCTTCCTGTGAAGACTCCATGGATGATGAAATGACATTGATTCTAGCGATAGGAGAGGGAAAATCAAATGTACTCATCAATGAAGAATACATCCCAGCTCCTAGATTTTCAGTAGGCAGGAAACGGTTATCCACTAAAGAAATAGTAGAATCCGATGTTGCTCTAGGATCAACTAGAGAATAATCCAATTTATGAACCTTGTAAATTTCCCCTTGTGAGGAAAGCAAATGACGGAAAATAGAGTTGAAACAATGGCATCCATTTCGTATACCCAATTCCTTCCTGAAAGGAGATTGTATTCTAGGTTAGTGTCAATAAGTTCTACTTCGATATTGATGACCTTCCCCACAACACATATGGAAAAGGTCGGCATGATCCCATGCGGCTTATGAGAATGCCCATCAAATGCAATCAGGAGGGTAGGTGAAGGAACAACTAAAGGGGATCCAATGGCCTTCCGGCATGACATCGATATGATGCATGTAGAAGGTCCTCCATCAATAACAATACAAAAAGTGTTAATTTTCCAGTATGTAGACTTTATTTGAAAAGCCATATGATGAGGGACTCGCTTTTTGACATCAATCATGTCAAAGTGAGCACTAAAGAGTTATTTGGATCAACTACCCCTATCGTCGAACGAAAAGCACTTCGTTGAGCTAGACATGACTAGAGAACCTCTAAAGTGGACATAGTGCATGGACTCTGAGCTAGATCCTCAGCAATGGAGTAATTCTAGGTGGCCCTAGCATTAGGATTGATGGTCACGCATTTAGCAGAAGATTTCGGTATACATCGTATAGTCTCGATAGGGGTTCGCTCAATATGAAGGTTGGTATTTCCGAGAGATGTTTTGTCCTTGGATGTTTTAGCTTCACCATAATCATGCAATCGAGTGGCCACATGGATGTTACCACCCATCATGAAAACATTTGATGATTTCTCCCCTTCCTAGTTCCCCCCTACAAAGGTACCACAATTTGAAATCTCACCAGCAACCTGTTGCTGCCCTTGGGGAAAAGGGTTGGTTAACATAGCTAGAGAGCTAGAAGTCCCTTGACCCTAACAAGCGCTAAGCGTCTTGAATCTTTGGGTAGAGATGAGTTAAATGGTCTCCACTGCATAGCTTGCATGGAAACTTGACTTTCTTTCTAGACTCATTTCCACCACCACTAGCATTATTGTTGGGTTTATTTGCCTCAATCTTCTCGTCTTAACTCTTTCTTTTATCTCGTCCTTTGTTCTTCCCATTGGAATTTTCATTTCCTTTGGGGTTGGAAGATTGGATGGCATTAACCAAAGAGGGTTGATAATACAAAGGGTTAGATGATGTGACCTAATTGTTAGAAGCAGTTTGTAAAGATAACTGCTGCAATTGGTTTAACAGATTCACCGCATTTGTGTCTGCAAATCCAATGATACCATCTGCATGGGGACCTGGTTTTCACTTTGCGATATCAACCTTAGTCCCAAGAGCATCTGGCAAGATTTTTGGTAGAATCCTAGACTGAGAATAAATCAATTCTAATTGTTGGGCCCTAAAAATAGCTTGCTCCTCAGAATATACTCCATACAGGGAGACATCCTTAGAGATTTCAGGTTGTAAAGATTTCGAAAGCCATTCGAGATGCTATTCCATAGAAATTTTGGCTTTAATGAGCCTCTTTCTCCGTCTCCATTCATAAATATGATCAGAAATGTTAGTTGTTGTGTCTTGACAAAAATTGGCCAGAAATTCATTTCCGGCATGATAATGGATGGGAAACTGGAAATGAGTTAGGAAAACATTAGCCAAATCGACAAAAGATGTAAAGTTGCCCCCTAGAAACTCTATATACCACTTGATCACATTCCCAGCCAAGGTGAGCTGAAAAAGTCTCAACCTAATCGAGTCGTCAATAAGGGAGTTTGATGAGCACCACAAATGAAATGTGGTTACATGGTCATCCTGGTCTTCACCGCCCTTCCCCTCAAACTTAGGAATGTCTGAAGGGAGTTTAATTGGGATAGGAGGCCAGGTCAGATTGTATTTGATTGGATTGTTTGTTAATTTTGTGAGATCTGTCAAGTTCAATGTTGCCAGAAGAGGAAGCCTAGGAGGACCTTGGGGATTCCACCCAGACTGGGCAGAGCTCCCAAAGTTCTGAAAATATTAGGCTAGATTTTGGAAGGCACCAGGCGACCTTAATTAACCAGCAGAACTAGTTGAACCAAAAGGCAGACGTTGTGGTCCAGCAAAACTCGGAGTTTGACCAACTCCAACTCAAAAACCTCCATAACCGGTGAAGCTCCCTCCTAATGGATTATAAGGAGTCGATAACCCCTGATAAGGATTCCAAGTAGAAGCTAAGGGAGGAATACTTCGAAACCTACTAACTATGGAGTAAGGCCTATTCCTTTGTTGGCCGAAAAATGGATTCCCAGTTCCCATGCCACTAACCGCAGGGTTAGTCTAACCTTCAAAGTGATTGCTGCCTTGTCTTGTAGAGGAAAAAGGCATAGATCCTATTGTTAGGTTGCAATGTGTTATATGACCACTTCTAAAAGGAAAACCCTGAAATGAAGTCGACCCATCCATCATGGATGTGGAGGCACTAAATGGAACTGGCGGAATACCCTATGAATGGGGGCTGAACGAGAAGAATCCATAACTAAAAGCGCTGGATTGGGAATTTCTACTCTTAGAAGGAATGGAGGTAGACCCATCCAAGGATGTGCTAGAAAAAGACCCAAATAAAGATGCAGAGAGGATGGAACTAGTTCCTCCCCCTTGTACTGATGTTGGAGTTTGCATGGTTCTAGCACTTGTGGTAGAAGCCATGCTTCCAGTAGTGGTCATTGATGGTAAGTGTGTAATATGACCTGGACTTCACAGTCTATGCATTGGAGTCCCAACGTATTGTAATACATCTGGATGGTTAGAAGGTAGAGGAGAGATGCTAACGAATTTGGGAGTTCTTCTACCTCTATGTTATCTTCCCATTGAAAGAGATCTTGAGAAAGAGCTGGAGTGTTCCTTTCTATTTCTCCAGAAGTAGCAAGCCTAGCTTGAACACTAATGCCCCCGAGCATAGGATCAATCCCTGATGCATCAGCGACCATCGGATGAAACCTACCGGTAGTATTACCTCTGCGCCCTCTAGGAGAAGGCTCTAAACTAGGTGGTGAAAGACCACGAAGTCTTCGAGACCATCTAGGTGATCAGTCAGCCACCTTGAATGTTTTATTAAGATCTAATTAAAGACTCAAGAAAAAAAGAATGCTAGGCCAACTAAGAGCATAGAGCACATACTAAAAAGTCCCTAAAAGATGTCAGCCAGTCAAACAACTCTCAAGTATTTCCACTCCGAGTGATGAGGACCAAACACCAAAATACAAGAAAGTTAAGTAAGGGTCCTTCTGAAGATATTCTAGGATAATGACGGCCCAATCCTACTAGCGAAGGCAACAGAGAAAGTTACATTAACCTCCTATCAATAGATTGCACCGGTGCAAGCCCCCAAGCTTTGCAAGGGTGCCCTCCAGTAGTATTGTTGAGAGTGATACAACGTCAACCTAAGATGCCACAAGATTACCCTTCGCAGCCACCTATGTAGATGACTAGGAGAAGAAACTAAGGTTACCAACTCATGTAAGAATCTAGGTGGAACAATCTTGAGGTGAGATCTGACAAATAGGAGGAGGGTATCTCTCTTCCTTATGTTCAAAAACCCTCATGCTTAACTTCCAGACCAAGAGCTTTCCTAGTCTTCCTAACGCTATTGGATTTGCACTCACTATTCAAACTCCTAAGTTTGACAGTTTAAATGGCCTTGGAGAGTTTTCTCTCGACACACCTAAACCAAGGCCCTAAAATATCCTAAAACTTGTTGGTGTGTCTAAATTGACAATTATAAAATATTTCTAGTGTAATTTAATTAGTTCTTGTTTTTAAATGGGTTGTTCTTTAAGTCAAGGGATAAGCGGAAGTGAAACTTCTGGTGTTTTTGATGCAAAAGAAATTAATAAAAGCCAAACTATATGCAAATGCACTCATTTTGTTCTTCGATGAAAGAAATTTCTACTTGGTTCTAAGGAACTTTTAAGAAAGCAATAAGTTTTTCTTTTCATTTCTTTTACTCAAGCTTCACACTCATAAAAATTAACAAAACTATGGATGCCCTAAAAGATGCACATATTTATCCTAATGCAATGAGTACACACCGATACAAAACATAAGACTACACTAAATCAAAGAATGATAGTAACTTGTTTATCAATTCTAATTTGCCACTTAAGATGTTTAGATAGAATATAAGTTGGTAATGCTCATTTTCATCCAAACACTAAAAGCAAATTTCAAGACAAATAAAGATGTACTTTCACTCGCAAAAAGGAAACTAAATAAAAATAAGGGCAAAGAAAGAAAAAACCATGTTTTCAAGAAGTTTTCTTCAAAAGCAAAAATAAAAATGACTTTTCAAAAGTGCTCCAATGTTATGAAACCATCTCAAGAAAAGAGAAAATATAGACCAACGCCTTAGAATTCAACCTCTTCGAGGGGGCAACCTCCTTTACATTACATAAATTAACAATTCTTGGATGATACAAATGACAAGACCTCCTTTCTATATATAGGGGTCTAAGGGGTCATAATATAATCATAGCCAACATAACAATAATAATGCAAGGGCACAATAATAACAATAGTGGGCTTCTATGGGGCACAATAATAATGATAGTGGGATTCTATGGGGACTACATGGATACAACAATATAATAAGGGGGTTGTACTAATAACAATATGGGGTTATACTAGTAGTGTAGGGGCCTAACATACCCCTCTCCTTCAAAAAGTGTTGTCCTCAACACTTGAGTAGTTCTTGATGCTTCTTTATAAAATTCTTTTCCTCCCATGTGGAATCTTTAGTGGGTAAGTTCTTCCACTTGTTGAGATACTCTGAAATTGATCGATTTCATAGCTGTCGAGTTCTTATTTCTGTGATTGCTCCAGGTTCCAATATGATTTTTCCTTCCTCTTCAAGTTTTGGCAATATTGTTTGAATAGGGATCTTCTACAACTTTTGAATGAGTTGCGATATTTTTTCATCCCTCTTCCATTCATCCCTTGCTTCGTTTATCCAATCTGGATGGATAATAGAAATAGCACAAAACAATGCTTCCACATCCTCATCCTTTCTTGAGAGTGCATTTGCAACAAAATTTTGCTTCCCTTTTCTAGAGATGATGTCAAAGTCATAACCCATCATATTTGTGACCCATTTTTTTTGTTCTTCTAAATATAATACTTGTTATAAAATGTATTTAAGACTATCATGATCCATTTTTACCTTGAAGTGTCTTCCCATTCGGTAAGGTTGTCGTTTCTCAATTGAATATAGTATTGCCAACATTTCCTTCTCATAAATAGCTTGCTTGAAATGTAGCAGTAAAAATACCCAATCACCTACATCAAAACATTTTTCACTACAATTTTTCACTGCATGTTGTTTCATTTGATTTTGCACCAAAGTGGCGTTATCCTTTAAAAGTTGGAGAACTTGTTGTTGATGCTCAATGTGATCATTCACTGGTTGAACCTTTTTCTTCTTGATATGTCCTTCTATATTTAGAGTTTGAGAAGTGGTAATTTCTTCCAACCCTTTACAAGATATGATCAGATTCATTTGTTGATGCTCGATGTGATCTTTCACTTCTTGAACATTTTTCTTCTTGATATGCCCATCTATCTTCATAGTTTGAGGAGTGGTAATTCCAACCAATGAATTACAAGATATTTTTGGATTCATTTCTTCTTTCTCGATCTGATCTTTCACTTCTTGCACCTTTTTCTTCTTGATATCTCCTTCTATCTTGAGAGTTCGAGGAGTGGTAATTCTTGCCAATGCTTTACAAGATATGGTGTGATTCATTTCTTCTTTCTTTGGGGTTGGGTCCTGGTGTATATCCTCTTCTTTTGATTTTTCTTGATCCTTTTCTTCCTCGTCTTCATACTTTATGTAAAATAATTTCTTCTCAACGCACTTATGACCTTTAGTGCATTTTCTATCACAATTGTAACAAATCCTTTTTTCTCTATTTTCTTCCAATTGTTGTGGTGTAACCCTTGTAGGTTGTGCTCGGCTAGGAGAAACAACACTTCCATCGTTATAGTTGTTAGGGGTACACTTCCTTGTTGCCATAATCCTACTTTCCACTATGTAACAAATCCCTTTTACTCTTTCCAATTATTGTGGTGTTTCTCCAAAGAAGGTGTTGCTCTTTCTATCCTCATAATGTGCTATCACTTCCTCAGTGAAAATTGACCACATAAAAAGTTGTTTATGAGAACAAAGCCCTTTATACCATAAAAATTGATCTGGTTCTAAATATGAAGATGCAATATATAACTTTTGTAACAATGGTACACCATGTAGATCAAAATATTGCTCCATCTGAAGTATCCAATTTACTGGATCCTTGACGTCAAACTTCCTCATCTTTCTTTTTCTTGATTTTAGGAGCTCGATCTTGAAACAACTATAACTCTGTACTTTCATATCTTTAAGTTTTGAAATTGTGTCTTGTAGTAGCCCTCTGTGTCCTCTTTCTAATCCCACCAGTCTAATCCAAATTGGATTCTCCAAGGAAGAGTTATGTGAAATCTCCCATAGTAACCTGATTATAGACTAGTTCAGTAGAGCAAACTTGTACGACATTCCATGAGTCACTGTTTCGACCCTTGCTTTGAAAAACATATACAAGAAGCTATAGTCCGTCCTCTTTCTGTACGTTCTTATGTAATTTCAATATGATGCTCAGAGAGAAAGTTATGATGAGTTTCCCCAAGTCACCTGTTTGGAATGTAATTCAGGAGTCTACAAAAAGACCAAATTCCTTAGAACATATCTCCACAAATATAATGCGAAAAGATCTGAAATTCTTACCCGAGGTTCAGTGTGATTTTGTCTCAAATGGGTTTTTGTTTTAGCTTCTGAAACATCACAGAAAAAAAATTATAGTAAAAATTCCATGATGACCTATTTGGAGTAGCGAAACCCTAGAATCGAAAGCTCTGATACCAAATGTTATGAAAGCAGCTCAAAAAAAGAGAAAATATAGATCAACAGCTTAGAATTCAGCCTCTTCAATGGGGAAACCTCCTTTACATTACATAAATGAACAATTCTTGGATGACACAAATGACAAGGCCTCCTTTCTATATATAGGAGTCTAAGGGGTCATAATATAATAAGAGCCCATATAACAATAATAATGCAAGGGCACAATAATAACAATAGTGGGCTTCTATGGGGCACAATAATAATGATAGTGAGCTTCTCTATGGACTACATGGGTACAACAATATAATAAGGGGGTTGTACTTATAACAATATGGGGTTATACTAGTTGTATACAAGCCTAACATCCAACTAAGACTGAGACTTTATGATCGAAGAATACGCAAAAAAACACTTTACAAGCTAACAACACAAAACGAGTGAAATCCCAACAAAAACTGTGTTTCAAGATGCTCTTAACAACCAAAAAGTAGCCCAGAAGAGCTTGGTGACAATGATCAAAAGATCCAGAAAGACAACTCCCAAAATCATCACAGAACAACTTCGAAAAAGAAAGAGGTCACAAAGATGTAGTTTTGACATGCAAATAGAAAGATTACCAAAACAAGATTTGCCACAAAGATTGAGACCAATCTTTATGCCCTGGAAAACCATAAAAACCAAGATTCCTAGAAAGAAATATTGTTTTCTTGAACAAAAATAATGATGCTTCCAACAAAACAAAACAAGACCAACACTTTCCACAACCAGAAAGAGTTTGAAATCGTGAACTTTGCTGTAAAAATAAAGACTGACACATAAAAGTAACTATTCAGGAAAGACTTAGACCAGAGGAGAGATCTTCAGAAACAAAAAGATTTGAAAATTATTGAAAATTATAGGGTATATATGACTGTGTTAATGCACAGCTGTGTGTATACGCTATTCAACCTAAGAAAACATCGGTCTACGGGGTTTCACTTGAGGAAACTTGCATATATACGCTTCTGTAAACTAGAAAAACAACGTATATAATAGATCACAAGAAAAAACCAAAAAATGTCTTATGAAACTGATCAAACTTACAGTTCAAGTTCCTACTGAAACAGACTATATAGTCACATCAAGCAAATAAACAGCTGAGCCTTGATTGGCTTGGATAAACCCAAACCAAGAACAATAATACTATTGTCCCTAGTGGAGTCACCAAATCTATTTAGGGAAAAAGTCCCCTAGGGTCTTAGGTCAATACCCTAGTAGATCGAGGGTTATCTACAAAGAAAAACAATCATTCCACACATCCATGATGCTAATATAAACAAACTACACAAAGAGAGGTGCACATGGAGGTCCTTCATTTGGGTAGATCCAACCAGGGTCAAAACCCTCTTGGAGTTCCCTTCGATCCTTCAACCTGAGTCTTCCTTTTGCAAGCTCCAAGCGGAACTGTCCTCCAAATTTGTCCAATCTCAAACGTTCAACAAGATCCTTCCATAACTCACTCAAGGATATCTCGACTAATGGAAAGACATCATAACGCTAGGAAGCAAGGGTTTCCTATAATGGGGGAAGTGTTGTAAGCACAAGCATCTTCAGACCTGGTTAGGGATAATCTCAGCATAGTGATTTTTCTCTCTCTTCTCTCTTTTAAGCCTTCCCATTGAAGCCTTTTTATACTTCTCCCAAATAGTTTTTTAGTTGGGAATTCATTGGGAATAGTTGGGCCATAGGCACTAATAGGTAATCAATAGGTAAAACCCGTGATCTCCAGCCAAAAATAAGGAGATTTAATTTTTTGATGTTTTTTAAGACATATACGTGGTTTGGGTATGCACAGACTCATTTACACAGGAATTTAGCTCAGGGGAATATCGCGTATAGGGAATAAAACATTGTTTTTTAAGTATTTGGACTAGGTTTGGAAGGAGGTGTTGCCCTAGGCCATGAGTGTAGCATCACAAACATCAAGAGTGAGATTTCGAGCTATAACACTACTTTGATGCCTTCAAAGGATTTTTTTCACCTCAACAGTCCATTTTACTATGGAGTCCTTTTTCAACATCTTGTTTAGTGATCTAATTAACTTTGCTATATTAGATATAAATCTTCTAAGAAAATTAAATTTTCCTAAGAAAGCTCGTAACTATCTAATTTTCCTAGGGTGTCTTATTTTCAAGATGGTTTCTATTCTTGTAGGGTCTATTCTTATACCATCTTTTGAAATTATGTGACCTAACAACTTTCCTTCTTCTAACCGAAACGAGGACTTTTTGGGGTTCAAGGAGATTCCAAACTTCCTGCATTTAATAAAAACTTGCCTTAGAGGATCCCAATGTTGATTGTTGAATTTTGAAAATACAATAATATCATCTAAATGTATCACCAAGAAATCATGAATTTCTTTTGCAAACGCTATATGAATAGACCTCTGGAAAGTCACTCCTACATTCATTAGCCCAAAAGGCATTTTCACATACATAAATGTTCCCCAAGGAGTAGTAAAGGTCACTTTGGGTTGGTCATCTGGATGAACCAAGATTTGATTGTAACCAGAAACCCATCCAACAATGAGATTTTGGTTGATCCAACTACTTTCTGTAAAATGTGGTAGATTTTGGGGAGAAGGTGATTGTCTTTTAGTGATACTTTTTTGAGGTTTCTGAGATCGACAAAAATTGTGATCTCACTTGTTTTCTTTCTAGTTGGCACCAAGTTTGAGACCCAATCATAAAATCTGATTGGTGCAATTATTTTGGTATCATACATCTTCTAAATTTCTTTTTCAATTGCAGGTGATATGATAGGATTAATCCTTCTAAGTTTTTGTTTGAAAGGCTTTTGATTTTCTTTAATAGGAATTGTGTGTTGGATGATGTTGGTTTCATAGGAGTTAAGGTCCTGATAACTCCAAGCAAATACATCCTGAAATTCTTTCAACAACTCAATATATTCCATTTTTTCAGTTGGGGGTAATGATTTCGAAAGTTTGATCACTTTAGGATTGTCATCGGTGCCTATATTACATTCCTCTATATCAGACCATAAAGGTTCCATTTTAGATTTCCTATGAACATTATTTGAAATAGACAAATCTTCCAGAGTGGTTAATCCCTTTGGTAAGAAGTTATCCATGAGATTAATTACTTTGGTTTCTTCACTGATAATTTCATCAATCTCCATTTGATCTAAGTTATCTTCATTTGATTTGGTAAATTTAGTTGGGTTGAAACTATCTAGTTCATTACCTTCTATCCCATTTATTTCTATCTTATGCTTAGTGTCAGGATCTATTGATGTATCAATTTCTATGTTGTTATTTACAAACTCTTCTTGTGACATTAAAAAGTTATTTATCTGTTTATCATTTGAAAATATTTGCCAATTCTTAAAATTGTCTGGAATTTCAGGTCCGTGCCTAACTTTAGTAGTGTATTGATGGTTAGGTTGGAAGGGTAAATTGCAAGTGCTACCAAAAACTGCTAAACTATGTGCTTGCATGTTGTGTCTGCTAGGGATTACTGCAAGCTTTGTTTCTAGGAAAGTGTTAAGTATTTCTATGATAGTTTCCCTATAAAAACTTAATCTAGGGTCCTTAGTCATATATACAACATCAATTTGTTTCACAATTAGTGCAGAGTCTCCCATGACAAAAACTCTTTTAGCTCCTAGATTCCTAACTAACTTAAGACGTAAAATTAATGCTTCATACTCAGCTATATTATTGGTACATTTAGAACTCAATCTATATGCATAGCCTTCTAGTTAATTATTGTCCAAATTATATATCCGCACTCCTGCTCTTTCTCCTATCCTATTAACTGATCCATCAAATTCTAAATGCCATAATGTCTCATCATCATAATTTACAAAATCTAGTGCAACAAACTTTTCATCATTTATAGCAATTTGACCTTTTTGTTCGTTGAACAATTTTGTAGTGTGGTTAGTTTCATTTTGTGTAGAAACTCCAATTTCTTTTGGTTCTGCATTAGTATTATCTAAAAGATTTTATTGTGCTTTATCATCATTATACAAGATAAAAGAATCGATATCTGAGTGTTTGGAGTAGATGGGAAAGTTTTGAGCCTGATCCTGGCTACTTCCCATATATTCCGTTAAGGTTTCTCGGTATAGTTTCTTACGTTGTCCAACAACATAGATTGTTGCATATGACATATCTAGTTGTGGAGATCCCTGATGTTTGGCTCCCCATGATCTGGATAACAACATGCCATACTTTGGTGGGATGTCAGCAACTACAATATCCATAACGATGCTTTTGGTAGGATATTGGATTGGAGTGACACACAGCTCTTTAATAAATCCTAGACACTTTACGTGACTAGAGTCAAATGCGAATAAGTATTTGTAAGGCCTTGTAATGTCTAGGTTAAATTTCTCCATTACTGATTTGGGCATTAAATTGTGGGAGGCCCCAAACTCCAACATTGCATTTTGTAGAATTTTGACATGGATACTAAGGCTAATGTAAAAAGGTGGAACTCTTCCTTCTAATGGTTTTCCATTAACATCTAGACCAAATATGAGTTCTGGTTGGTCATCAAACAAGTTAACTAGATCCGCATTTTCAGCAATGTTTAAGGTCTGATTTATCTGTGATTTGTAAGTTTCATTCTTGATTAGTTCTGTTAAAGGGAATAAAATCTTTAGCTCTGCTATTTCTATTCCAAAATTGAATGGCAAAGAGACTTTTTCTATTTCAAGGTTTTGAATTTTTGTAGCAAGGATTTGAGTAAGCTTGTCTTCTTTTACTTTATTGGGGATCTCCTTATGTAGATTTTCAAATCTGATGTTTTGAGCTTTGTCCAATGATTCCTTAGGTATAATTGAAGTGGGTGGTTGATCAACAGAAAGTTGATTAGAGGTTATGTCTATAATTGTAGGGCTAGAAGGATTTGGGTTCTGCTTAGGGAGAATTTGGAGGATTTTTGAAATAGGGCCTTATTTTATTTTCTTGGGTTGATTTTGTGTTGTTTTCTTTGCTTGGTTAGAGACATCAAAATTCTTTTTTCTTCTTAGGTTTTACTGTTTATGAACTTCAAAAATGGCAGAATCATATCCCTATTTGTAATCAAATGATTCCCTAGACAGTACCTATAATTGATGCAGCATATACAGTTCTTGCTCATCTTGGGTCAGAAAAACAATGTCCTCTTCTTTTGTTGCCATTAGGTTAATTTGTGTATCTTGTTCTGGATATTCTGGATGAGATATCTCTACAAAATTTTCTCGAAAAGGGGGCCTAATGTTATGATCTGGTATGTTTTTCCGAAAGTTTTGGTTGTTTTTGAAATTTGGGTTTCTAACTGGAGGTGCTTGTCAGTTATCCCATTGGGGTTTCCTTTCCATGTTACATATTCTCTCCATTAGTCTTTCCATACTTTTGGCTCAATTATCTATTTTAATGTCAGATGGTGAAGTTTCATCCTTTCTAGTTTCTCTCTTTCCATTTCTAACTCTAGCCCTTTTAGCTAACAAATTAGCTTCTACACTAACAGCTACACTTTGCATTTCTTCTAATGTTGGGAGGTTTCTTTCCCTAAGCTGGTATTCCATATCTGTGTCAAAACCATTAGGGAACTTTATGAATGCTAAGTCAGGTGGGTGTCTAAAGTTAATTGGGATTGCATTATATATGTTATTGAATATAGTGCAGTAATATTGAATAGTTTCATTAGGTCCTCTTCTAATATTCTCATATTCTGAAAGATTTGTAAGGGATCATTTTTCTTTCCCCACCTATCAATAAAAAACCTTTGAAAATTCACTAGTTCTACAATGTGGTTGGCAGGAAAGGCTTTAAACCACTTCTTGACATCACTAGTCAAAGTTTGGGCAAAGAGTCTCATCTAGACATGGACTTCATCTATTTCATGCAGTTCAAAAAAGTCAGACATATTTTTTGCATGTTGTTGGGCAGTGTAATGACCAGTAACATGAAATACGAAAATTTACACTAATAATCTGTAGACATAGCATGAAGTTAGGCAGGTAAAACAAGAGGAGCGTATTTGTTTGCCATTGATGTAAGTTTGGAAGGGCAAATATGTGGGGTTGAGGTACTTGGAGATGATGCAATAATCGATGAAGAACCAAGATTAGTAGGTGATGAAAGAGTAATGATAGGTTGGCGAGGGAGTGAATATATAAATGGTGATGAAGAATGGAATTTAGAAGGTATTATTGTTGAAGTTGAAGGGAATAATGGTGAACTCAAAGTAGTGGACAATGTTTTAGAAAACTTAGGGGTAGTGGTAGTATTAACGGATGATTGTGGAGATTTTAGAATGTACTCATCAATTGATTTGTTGGCCTGTTAGACTTCAAGGTCTGCAATAAAATTAGGATCTAGAACAATTTCATCGATTGCACTTTCAGATTTTGTTCTAAATAATGAAAGGTCAAATATCACATCAAAGGGAAGTTCTTCTAAAAATAACCACTCATCAGGACATGAATTAACGTTAACTAATGGTATTTGACTAACCCAACTTTCTTCTTTTTTACATTTTCTTGAAATCAGGTTGGGATTATCAATTACTAGGGTAGAGTTAGGATCTGGAATAGCCCTACTAAAATTAGTCTTCCTAAAAGCGAGAAATTCAATTTTTTTAATTGTTTTTGTGAGATTTTTTCAAGATGAGTTCTAAAAAAAGAATTTAAGAGGTTCGCATTGTAAATTTAGAATTTTCTTAAAGCTTTATTAGGACTAAGGAGTTGTTGAGATCCCCAATTGAGTCACCACTATGTTACCAATCAGAATTTTCTCAATAGCCTATTAGAAGAAAGAAAATGATTGAGGTAACCACAAAACAAATTTTGGGCATAGACTCTATCCAACCTAAGCTTAGAGAGGGCTCTCTCTATATGATTTAGCTTTGTTTGTTGGGATTTCAGGCAAATTATGGCTGTTTAGGGGGTTTTTTGATTTGTATTAAAGATTGGGTGGTGGGATCCTTGAAACAAATGTATAGAATGATGTCTTCAAACCATTGGGCTATGGAATCAACAGAAGGGTAGTAGAACTAGATCAAATCACTAAAGGGAATGTTCAGAGGGCAAGATAGTGGAGTAGAGTGCAGGTCTTTGGGGGAGGGGGGTGAAAATCTTTTTAACGAGTGTGAGAGAGCAATTAAGAATTCTCATAATGGGATTTAAATGAGTAACAAAGGGTAATCGGAAACAAAGGGAAATTAAGAATCCTTTGCTATATATTATAAAGAAACAACCTTAAATAAGGAGCAATTAAGAATTACTTAAGTTAGATATGAGTGAAAAACATTTATATGCCTAAATATTAAAACAAAGTGTGATCAAACAAATTTTGAGATAATACTCTAGTTATAACATTCAAATTCAGAAATACATCAAAGATTGTGGAAAATCTTTAAGAAAGATAACAACATGAGAAAATACTTTTCTGGTCTTCACTCAACACATGAATCCTGTGAAATATCTAGTCTTTATTCATCAATCCAGCTTGTTGGCTTAGTCAATGCTCCAATGGATTTATAGTCTTTTGATCAAGAAGTCTATAAAAATGTCTAAGAATCCACCCACATACTTCAAATTGTGAAATATTTATACAAAAGTTTTATTACAAAATATCCCAAACTAACCTGAGATTTAATCTAGGAAATAAAAATATCTTCTGGTAAGAAGATAGAGAGAGCTATTGAATTGTTTTCATATTGTCCCATATATTGTCGTATTGATGGCCTTTATGGTTTGGTTTTAGCCCTTTATGCTCTTTTTTGTTTGAACTTTCACCCTGGAGGCTTTAGTCACTTTAGGCTTTCATCTCATACTCTTTGAAACTGATACTATTTGATTTTTGATGACCTGTCAATATCCTTTACTGTGTTTTTAGTTTTACTGTACATTTTAACTATTTACTGTGTATTTCAATAGTAGATTATTTAGTTCTTTTGTGTGTATCAGCATATGGTAATGGATATTTATCAACTTTTTGTATGTTTGAGCTGTTTGTCTTCTAACTACATACTCTATCTGGTTCCTATTTTTTGACATTCAATGTCTCTATGTGCATGATTTCTTTTCTTTCTAGTTTATAATTGTCTTCTTCTTTTAAATATAGGATTTTTAATAGATTTCCTTCCAAGTCCTGAAGTAAACAAGTTTTTAAAATAGTATCAAAATTGTTTATCCAAGCTCTGGTCTTCTACAAAATACCACAATTTGTCAATGAAACACAAGTTAAGGAAAGGCAATTGATGGCTTTATTGCACAGGGATGTTTGGAGAAGGAGTTGTGGCAATGTTTTTAAAGTGATCGGAGGTCGGATTGTGTCACAGAGGTTGAGGGTCATGTTGAAGGTTTTAATGGATTTTACTGTGAAATGGGGCAAAGGAATGGAAACAAGGGTTTAATGGGAAAATTTTTAAATTTGGTGCGGAAATTCATATTATGAACAACATGTGGTTTATCAGGTTGGAGGGGAGGTGGTTTCCCAGGTCATCACACCACTTATGAGGGTCGAGTGGAATTTGGGAGGGGTCACCCGATCTACTCCAACGATTTACACATAACCTTTGGGGCTTGTGGGAAAACCACTTTATCAGACTGATAACGATTCACCATCGGGTGTAACTGATATGGCTATGGACCATTGGATGTGGGGGACAATGCTCGGATGGAAATCGGGTGACAGAAGTGCACGGGTGATAAAAGCATAGACTTTGGGGAGGGCCAAATCTTTAATGGTCGACCATTTGTGATTATTTAATACTCTAATAATGGGTTTAATCGATCAGGTGGGGATTAATGAAGGTTTAACTTAACTTTGGGTAAATGTAAAGCATTGGGTGAGCCCGATATTGCTATGCATTGTCAAATTTGGGCATAGATGATCGGATGGTAGTCGTGTGGTGAAATAGTATGGAGAGGATGGGAAAAAAGTTCAGGTGGCCCGAGGCTCTGATCACAAGTGGTTTATAGGTTAAATCCAAGATTAAAATGATCAAAACCATTTTAATGAAGTGGGACCATGGGTTTAACTAGAGGGATTGTTTTAACTTCACTGACGGTGGTGAGTTAAGAGGGCTTTGTCGGGATATGGGGGAATTGTATAGTTTTTATTAAAACTAAGGGCTGGGGGTATTTACTTACGGGATTTAATTAATATATGGAAAAGGTTTTATGGGTTTTATATAATAAAGTTCAAAATTAATATGAAATGTCATGGATGGAATGGATATCCCCCTAATCATAATGTCAAGTGTAATATTTGTGGATACACTTTATACTCACGATAAAATGTTTTTTGTAGGTTTTTTGAGTGAAATAGGATTTACCTAGGGGTTTTCACTTTTCCTAGGTAAATGAAGTTTATCCTTAATAAAAGGGGTTTTAATTGGGTAATGAAGGGGGAATGGATTTTATGAAGGGGATTCTAGCACTTGATGTCCATAAGCCATTAAATTGAGGGTCTGGTGCCACCAAAAGTCAAAGAAATGCTCTGAGCCTCTTTGACTTGTAGGATTAAAAGTACTAGAACATGCTTCTGGATAGAAAATTAGTAAGTATACGGGAGAAAATGAATGAGGGGGATTTAATCATATTAACATGAAAACCTTTGCTTTTGCTTCCATAGTTGATCATACAGATTGAAATATGTGTCTAAGCATGATGCATGTGTTCTGATCCAATCAACTTCGTAGTTCAATAACCTTTCTTCTACTTACCCATTTCTTACCCTAACATCTTTTCTTCATTTCTTTGGGTGCATTTAGGCTAGAAAACTCTTATCCTATATTTAATTTTATAAAACAAACTATCTATTTCTAACTTTATATCATCCAAGGGCTTAAATTAAGATGATGCGCTCCTTTTATTTTCTCTACCCATCTATGATCTGCCAAGATTAAACTATTTGGTTAGATTTTATTCTCTAACTAAAAACATAAAATTCAAAGCATGAAATAACCAAGATTAAATAGTTTGATTATCAGGGATTGTGGCATGAATAACAAGATGCACATAATCATTATTATTCATAAAAGTAAATAGTAGTGGCATTTAGACTTGCAAACTTTCATGGTCCCTTTTTGTTTTTGGGGTTCATATATTTCTAGTTTTTTAATATGGGAAATATTTGCAAAAAGCAAAGGTATGTACAATATTACAAGGCTTAACCTTAGTCATTCAAAATTATGACTCCTATTGATATAGGAACCTAGCACTTTAGACTCTAAGACACACCTATTTATACCGTTTTTCATACAATGCCATGGTCCATAGACCATGGGTGGATCTCCAAACTGACTTAAAATTTACATAAAACAAGGGGCTAAATGCCTTCAACTCCTAATCATATACATGCTCTGCATCAACAAATTGCGAAGGCTTTACATTATCTACAAAAATGTATCAAAAAATGGGTTATTTTAACGCCAAAACGGACCCAGGGGACCCTAACTCAACATTTCTCCACCTACACCATGAGGAATTTTCCTGTCTCCTAGTCTGTCACACTTTACCACAATCCACACCAGATCATTAAGCCTGAAATTGAGAGCCACTCTCCACGCTTTACAATATATCACATCCAAATATTACTAGGCATGATGGAGAGCACCCACCTCTAGGCTTTACTGTATATCCCACCATTGACTGGTCAAGGATTCCTAGGCCCACTGAGGCACACAATACCTAGCTTTATTGTAACCCATAGCTCGACTCAATGGTCACTAGGTCAGTTGCTTTATTGCAATCCATGGTCTGCTCAAGGGATCAATAGGCCATGCATTATTTCTATTTGAGATCCACCTCACTTAGCTTTAAATCCATTGGGAAATCCAGCTCAACCAAAAGATGGGAACCCCATCATCCCATGTCTATTAAAAAATGGAAAGGCTAGGCTGAAAACACTGGCACACTTGGAAAAACCCATCCCATGAAAAAAAAGAACCACATGCACTACCATGCATACCAAATATAGCAAGGAAATCACATATGGAAATCAATACTTGCAAAGAGTCTTGTTGTAGTTGCTTGATCATCCTCTTCCTTGCTTTCTCCTTCCTCGCTCTTGCCTTCTTTTGCCTTTCTTAATCCAATGCCAGAGTGCACCAAGAAAAATTTGTTTCCAAGAGTGAGAGAGAGAGAAAGAGAATAATGACAGAGCTCTAAAACTGAATTGAAAAAATTCCATGAAATGATCCTCAGAATCCTTTTTATCAGTGAGACCTCTCTTTCCTACATTTTCCATTATTTTCCATCATTTTCCTCCTCACTTGCAACTAGTGAACTTTCACCTTCCTTTTCTCCTAATTTTCATTATTTTCATATATAAAATGTCAATAAATGCCACATCCCTTTCCAAAGCCTTTGTCATTGTCTTTGCCAATTTCTTTAGACATAATAACCGAAATGAACACCCGCTAGGATATTTTTCCCACCATTCAGCTTCGAATATGTTTCTGATGACCATGGCTTTATATATTTTTACATTGATTTTTAACGAGGCCTATTACCATAATGTTTTGTTTCCATAGGAATAATTGATGAAATAATTTTTTTACTGATTATTTCTTAATTACATAAACATTTCGATAAAAATAATTTCATAAATCATTATTGATAAATTATTTTCTCATTTCACATAGAACTAACTTAATAAACGCATTTTTTTATTAATTACTCCTTATCATTTAACCCATTTTTATCAATTAAATCAATAAACATTATTTATTAAGTTACTTATCGAAATAAAAATCATTGGCCATTTTGTTTCCTTTCCCAAATAAAAGAAACATATCGAAATTGGTTAGATATTCATTTGGACCACAAATATTTTATTATTTGATCAGATCAACTTTAACCTAGCATTTTATTATAATTGGAGAGGCTTTTTCTTCTCATTACACATGACCATTATCATTGTCCAACCTTTGATCCTATGACATTCAACTTCTCTTCATTGGAACCTCACCATCTTATTTTTATTTTTCTTTTGTTTGTGGTTGAACTAATTTTTGGAGTGAAAGAACCACTGCAGCTACAAATAAATGATATCACATAACTCTCCCAAGGACAGGGCCCCCTTTACCCATTCTCGTAGGGAGCTTCATGACATGTACTAATATTTCAATAAACATATTTAGATTTTTGCAATGAAGTATCATAATTATTAAAGTTTTTAGATATAATTTCTTCTAGTTGGGTTTTGATATTATTATTCTTTTATGTATATATGCTTATAGCACATGAATGGTTACTACTTAGAGGGTCTAGCCATCTTATTTGTTGTTAGACTACTAGTTAACATAGGAAAATTTTTCTTTGCTAACGTTTATGTAGGAAAAATTCTAAAACATAACAACCATACTAGGGAGTTGAACAATTTAGTTCCTAGTGGCATTCTGTAATTTTTTTTCCCATTTCTATTTTTATAAAATTTCCATTTGTGGTGATTTTTTAAGGAAATTTTGTATTTTCGTCTCTACTTTCGGTTTTCAGGTCATATGTCTCAGAAGCACAACATATGGAAAAAATATTAGTCAACCTCAGAAAATAAAAACCCTAGGAAGTCAATGTAGGTTTTAGGCCCAATTTTTCATTGTTAAACACACCTTCCACCCAATTAACTACATTGGTTAGAATATTTTACACCTAAAAATCTACATTGGACAACACATTTTCTGGGTACACTTGCGCATTGGATAAAAAATTAAAAACTTACATTTTCCCCCTCTTTTTTCTAGTTTTTCTTGGTTGTAGGGCTATAAGTTCTCTCTTCCTCATAGCGAGTCACTAAACCTTGATATCTTCACTTTTTAAACCCTAGGGGAATGAAAGAAACTCCTTTGGCGCCTATAGTAATTTTCCACCAAATTCGTCATAGGTTGCAAAGATCTACTACCACCACTATTATTACAAATATAGGAACTTGTGTCCTCATTAGAGCTTGAGATTAAGAAATCTTCATTTTGACTAGTATTGATATCCCCTTGGTTTTCTCTCTTGAATCTCCATTTTCATAAATCTGTTTTAGGCTTATTTGTACCCCTAAAGCCTTATTTTTCTAATTATAACATGTACATAAAGTTGGATATAGGACAACATATCATAATTTTTTTTCATTCTTGAGTTGTTTTCCACAATTTGAAGCATCCTTTTTTCCCATTTTTTTCACCTCTCTCTTTTCACAAAAGCCTCCAAAGTGTGGGTAGTGAATTGCTTTTAGTGAAGAAGTGATTTATGTCTTGATGCAATAATCCATCTTTTGTTATATGCAATTTATTACCTTTTATTTAAGTGAAAATTCATTTACTTTCAATTTGTGTCATGCATACACTTACACACACATACACACCATTAAGTAAAAATTCTTGCTTTGAAACTCCAAGTTGAGCCTCTAAAATGAACCTTAACTTAACACTTATTTATTAAGCCCACTTGGGCATGACATCAATCTATTAGTGAAGTTAGGAATATTTGGATAAGCATACAAATAACACCCATTGATCACTATACATTGAAACATAATAGTTTTTGATAGGGATTTTAAAATACTTCAACATTTAGTGGTAAAAATTGGTGATCCGAAGAAACCCATGAAGAGGGAAGACTTAGACTATGGATACTGGAAGTTCCCCCTGATGCTCCCAACTCTTGGTCAATAGTTAGAGTCCACAGCTAACACCTAGGAGCTAATATTCTCTAGCCCCCACAGACTAAGGTAATCATAGTGGTCATTATTATAGGTAAAACTGAAATATAGGTGTCTTTTGTGGGAAATAACCACACCTCTTCATAACGACACTCATCCTTGTTGATGACCGTGATGATTTGCAAGCTTTGTTTTTTGGAAGGTCATGTTCAAATGTATTATATGACTTATTTGTAGTGTAGTGTATCTTCTAGGCTATAGATTTTTTTATTTGAGTCGACGAGATCACTTGAATTAGAGTGGCAACAAAACCTAGCTAGAAAAACACATTCCACCATTACACATAGTTTTCTTCATATTGATTGTTCATTTTATTCACTTTTTCATCCTTTATTCTTTTATATCCATACCTCTCTCAAGACACTAGCATGCATTAATTACTACTCAAGGATATTGAGATGTCTTCACCCTTATTTTCCTCTAGGAGACCCTCTTACAGTTGTTTGATGAGTCAAGGTTCATCAACCCAATCCACAATCATATTATAACTCATATGAGTATTTTAGTAGTTCCTCTACTTTAAAATCGATCCAACCCAAAACTACTACCATGGAATACGTTAACCTTGGTGGTAATGTTTAGGTTATTTTGGGACCTAAAAGGAGAGGAAATGGTGGTACTAATACTAATAATAATGTGTGTCATAATCCTGGAACGAATGTAGGAGAACCTGCCAGAACCATTGTTACTTAGTCATTTCTCCCTTTCATGGCTAGCTTAAACTTACTAGATTTAATCCATCTCATTAATGACCCTCTCCTCCATTATTAGACATGTATTCTAATCCAATCTAGAATTACGTTGAGTATCCCCAAGTTAAATGGGAAATATGGAGAAGATCCTACTAGACACATTCAGTCTCTCCACATCTGGTGTTCAACTAAATCCATAAAAAAAGAATTTTTTTTTCTTCATCTGGTTCAATGCACACCAACTAGTGTTGCAGCCAAATCATATGTTGACCATCCTCATTCGAATCACCGAGTGTTATCCACCATGATGAATATTTTAATCCTTTATCCTGAATTACCTATTTTTCATCATAACATTGTAGATATGTTAACTACCTATTTCCAAAGCACCATTACTCACATCATTGAAAGAGCTTGTGCAAAGCTCCAAATCTTGTTGACCACCCTTTTATGTATTAATTTTTGAAATCACTCCTTCCTCCCATTGCCAAGGATGTTGCTCCAACATTCTCCTAAACTTAGGAAGAGGCCATTCAAAACGTCATGTAGTATTACTTGATCTATGCCTAGTCAGGTTCCTTATATGCTATCATCCGTGATACTCCTTTCTCTCATTTTTGTGATCATTCAACATCAAGGGAATCTCGTGTTGTTGATGGTGTGATTAGGTTTATTTTATATCATGAAACTTAACAAATCTTGTCAAGATACAAGGGACATGGAAAATACTAAAGGGGGTGAGGACCTCTTACAACTATCCTCCAATGCCCATCCACATTAGCCTGTCTAAGCAAGTGGGTACTAAACCTACATACAAAAATGTAGTGATGAACACTTATAATCCACATCCATAGTCAAGTGCTCCAACACCTTTGACATTGGCACCTCAAGCTCCCATGACTTAGCATGCACCTCCTCATTAAGGTCATGTGTATTCCAAACAATATGTAGTCAATCCCATTATTAAGAAGAAAAAATCAAGGCGAAGGAAAACTAAATTCATAAATCAGGGTAACCAAGGCCATAAACCTAATGCAAACTAGGATAACAACTCAAATACCATAACTGAGTAAATTGGAAATCAACCTGTGAAAAAATACACTATTCAATTTAAAAAGCATTGTGGCTATTCTTGTACATATGGCCTTGTTGTCACTACTACAACACCATCCAATTTTTGTAATCTATTGAAAATTCGGATCCTCCCTTTAGTCATGTGAGTTGTCATTTGTAGTTTCTAGAGTTATCCATGTTTTCTTTCTAAGTTTCTAAGCTCACTTTTGAATGAATTCCAAGTGTTTTCTTTTGTTAAGGGAAGTGTCATTCTTTGTGAAATGTAGTTGTGACATACCTTTTTAGAATTTTCTCTATTGGTCTCCCCTACATTAATGGATTCTATCTATGATAGTTATATCCAGTAGACATATTCTCATATCACTAGGAACTTTCTTGTCGCATTTGGCACTTGTGTCGCAAAGTGCATCTTAAGTGTTGCACTTCATTGTCATGTCTTTGGTTTTTCTATGAGTGTATGATAATTTTCAATACTTGCACATGCTCTAGTCTCATGTTTCTACCTTACTGATCCCACACTCAGTAAATTTTTGTAGTTCTCTTTGTGTCGCATCAGGCCCAACCAACCACCTATTCTCCTGCCTCCTTGAACTGTGCACTACATAGTCACAATACCCATTCAACCATCTTTGCCTCTTGGAACTATGCACTATGAAGTAACTACCTCTACCAGTTACACATTATGAAATCATAGTGCCTGATCATTATAAATTGCACCTATGTAATGTGCAATCCCTATCTAGTTAGACCTCCACTCTGGACTATGCATTCTCCATTAGCACTTCTACTCCATTTTAGTCCCCACCTTCCTCAACCACACAGTCCACTCACTCTTCCCTCCATAACTATGTATTTTCTAATCGTAGTGGACAATGTTGCCTCATTACAACCCTAACTCCCTCAACTACACGGTAATCCTTCCCTTGCGCTTAGAGATTGTGCACTACATAGTCACATATTCAAATCCCTTTTCCTACCTCTTTCTCATATGCACTATGTAATCATTGGACCTCCTCTAGAACCTAGTACCTTGTCTCACCTCAGTAATTATGTTGAATGACAAATAAGATAGACTAGGAGATTTTTTGACTGACATCTTTTTGGCATTAGTGAATTCCATTTGCAAGTGTTATTGTATTGACATTAAAGGATGATGCTAAAGGACAATACCAAGGAGATGTATAAGATGATAACTTTGAAATTTTCAATGCAAATAGTTCATTAAGTGAAGAAATATAGGGGCATTACAATGCATCATAAAAATATGGAGATCAAGATCACATTGAAGACTCCATATCATTCCAACCAATTAGAGGATTAAGATAAAGTACGTGCAAAACCTATCATGAATATGTGAAGATAGCAACAAAGAGATAAGCTTGACCTTCACACATCATAATGAAGTTCCATGTCATCATCACCGAGTCATGGCCCGCCAAGTGTCACCATAACAGTCATCTGTGTCATTGTATCTTTCTACTCTGTTCATGGAAATATAATATTGTATTTTGAAAAAATATAAAATGTAAAATGTGCGAAAGCCTAAGGATCACACATAGATTGTGAAAAGTCATGTAGAATCTCAAATGTTTCATAGGAATTCAAAAATTCACATGGAATCTCAACAGTCATTGAGGAATCTCAACTGACACAAGGGAGGTGGAAAGGAATCTCACTTGTTATATATACACCCTCATAGCTCAAGAAAATAAATTTTCACCTTGGCTTCTAAAACTAGGCATAGGCAGGGAGGTTAGTCTTTTGAGAAGAAAGTAGTGGCTTAATGTTCCACTATTGGAACATGTTCCGTATCATTGAAATGGTGTATCTTAGGACTTTCACTTAATTTGATTCTCTTTGAGTTGGCATACTTCCATGCATACATCATGAATTATTGCAAGACTAATGTTTCATTTTTTGTGGTGTATGCTTATGTTTCTAGATGATAATGAAAATAAACTATTTCATTTGCTTTAATATGCATATTTGAATTATGTGTCTTTTGTTGTCTTCAAAATTGTAGTTTCTTTGTGAAGAGTTTGGCAAGATAACTAACGATGCTTTCAAAATTCATGCATGCATTTTTACTATGATAGTATTAATAATCTTCTTTTAAAGATTCACTTTCTCTTCCCTCTTTGTGAGAGAATCATTATAAAATTTTCAACTAAATACATCATAGGGCTAACTCACTTGTTTATCACAAAATTACATGCCTTTCTCTAGTTTCATTATTGAATCCAAGGAAAATGAATAATAATATGGTAGTTGGGCCTTTATCTCGGATGGGAATCCTACTCGGAACAATGGCAGGTGTAATTGGGCATTCATACTGACGAGAGCCCCTTACTCCTGGTGGCATGTAATGTCATCAATATTTCAGACACTAAAATGCAGACAACCATTTTATGGCTGATAATTCCCCACCTTTAGACCAAGAACCTTTGGTGAAATGTAGTAACTGCTTGAGTCCAACTCAAACTCATATATATGATAAGTGAGGGTCACTTTACCATGGTTTGGAGCGTGCATAAAAAGTTGTTGATGATCAAATTCATCATATTCAACTTATTACTCGTCAGTTTTCTATAGTTCTTATATTACTTCTCGTGGCATGAGTTCTTCCTCAAAAGCTAAGAAAGAAAGAGACCACTTATCATCATGTCTTAGTCTCTTTAGTAGAGGAATTGGTCATCATTACCCTTTAGTATTTAGAAATTTCACTTGAGGATTTCTTTCTTCAATGAAAACTTCCACCACATATTGGGGAAAATTTGGAAGGAGATGGGAGGATTTTCATTTTTCCATTGAAGAACAACTAAGAGATAAGGAATAAGTAGATAACAAAGATATTTTGAATGGTGGTGGAGAAGATCCCTTAGTATTTGAAATTTAGTAAGAGGAGGAAAATGAAGACATGGTCAATGAACCACTGGATTAGATAGACCAAGGGCCTCTTGCTCTTTTGGGAAATCCTGATCACTTGCTAAAACACCTAGAAAATTTTCTTATAAATTACAATCCTAATAAGAATTCGAAGGCCAAGGATCACATTGATGAATTCCACTTACATTCGTAAATGTTATAGGTGCATTTTGATTGTTGTTTTAGATATTTTCATATAGTGTAGAAGGTAGAGCATTGGTTTAGTACCATAGCCTACACCCAACTTTAATACATAATTGGAGGGAGTTCAAATAGTTATTCTTAGAAATTATTGTTGTTGATAAAACTCCATCCATGTTACTTAAACAACTAAGAAACATTAAAATCGGGGATAAATAAAAGGTTAATTATTTTAATCAAATACTAACACATATTTGGAACAATCTCCCCATTGATGTGCAACCACATGATTCAATCACTTAAGATTATGATAATGTTTCCTTTCCTACTAAAATTTCCATTTTTGTTAAGCATGTTGTAAAAGGAACTTTGGTCCTTAATTTTGAAAAATAAATCACCACTAAAAAGGACTTGAGGTCCATTGGGGTCATTGATTATCAATAATATTCTAAGGAATCTGGAGACAATAGTAAAAATTCCCAAGCCTCTTCTGCTAATAAAAAAAAGAAATATCATTTTGACACGGATAGCTTGACTAAATCCTTGATGTTGTTAACCAACGAAGTATCTAAACTTAAAAGGAATTCAAGTGATGCTTCTAATAATAAAAATTATTTTAAGTCATGTTTCAAGAAGAACATCAATCAAGTAGATAAGTCTACACATAGTTCTAATGTTGTATTTAATGGTGAGAACTTCAACGTAGATAACTACTATACTTTCCATCAAGAAGTACATTCAAAGAAAACATGCCCTAAATTAAAACATAACATCAATGTTGTGGTTTTAAATGTTATGGAATGTTTGTTAGCTAAAGAGCATTCATAATGGAATCAAGATATTGTAGATCTAGCCTTGAACGAGGAAAATACAAATGATTCTGATTCAATTTTCACTTTTGATCTCATCTTGAATAATGATCAACAAGGTGCTGGTGAGTCCCTAATGAGTGATGCACCTTCTAAACAACCTAATAATAAATATAACTTATGGATAAAATGACGACTACTTGAGAAAAATGTGGGTATGAAATTATTGAGATAGATTTTACATCCTAGTAATATCACCAAGAACACTAAAAAAAAATGTGGAAATCCACATTCTCATAAGAATTCTTTTTGAAATAATAAGAACAAGTTTATAAATCCTAAGGAATAAAACAAAGCAACATAACCTACCACTTTGTCATACCATTCCCAAGTTAAATATATAGATTATAATGTTCTTAGAGATATGAAAAAGGCTAGTGCAAATATTTCCATATTTGAACTAGCAAAGTTGGCACGGAAACATGAGTTAATCATCCAAGAACTTGCATCTGAACTTTTGTCAAGTACAATGACTGCTGCATCTCAAGATTCATCTAGTAAGTTTCCTACTATTCTCAAATTAGTTTTTAACTCAACTAATGTAAATTCTAGATCTAACTCCCCCCTTCTCTTTTAGCTCTTGATATTTTTAATCATAATTTCCATAGTTTGATCATTGACTTTGGTGCATATGATAATGTCATGCACTTATCTGTTGCAAAGAGAATCAATTCTAGGATGGGAAATATTGACACCAAAATGATACAGTTAGGTAGATACTTAATGCAGGAAATTGGTGAGCTTAATAATGTTATAATTTGTTTATCATTAGATCATAGAATTCACCAATATATTGGTATTGTCATTGTCGACATTCCATAAGCTAATGGATTTTTTTTAAGTAGAGATTGGTCTCATTTGTGGCTTCCTTATAAGGGAAGCAATAATCAGATATGACTTCAAAATGAACCGTTCATGAAGCATACCATCACAATTCCTGAAGCTTCTAATGATAATATTAGTTAAGTGAAAATAATTTTCAGGAATCATTTTCAAGAAATTGATCATGGATGTTAAATTGTGTAGGTATTCCCTATACCACTAGATAAAATTCAGAACTCCTTCCTTGAAATCTAATAGGAGTAATTTACTTTTGTAATATAGACGTAAATAGTACTATTGTAGGAACTATCCCTATTGCACCTAAAATTTGGACATTATATTTTGATGGTTCAGAAACATGAGAGGGTTCTAGAGGTATTTGTATTTTAATAGACCCATGAGAGGATGAGTATTTTATCACATGTCTATTGGAATTTTAGTGCACGAACAACACTGTTGAATATGAAGCACTCGCTCTAGTTTTAAAGAATGTTGTAGACCTTAAATTCGAAGAGTTGAAGGTAATGGGTGACTCAGAGATTGTCACATGGGAGGTACGAAATACTATTCAGTATGTATTACTTCATCTAAAAAACTACCAACATGAGGTATGACATCTTATTTATTTATTTCAAGGTTTTAATATCAATTATTTTCCCATAGTTCACAATGCGGCCATGGACATTAGCTAACGTTGTTGCTAGGTTGTCACCTCTTAGAGATGGTTTTTATATTGATATTATATGTCATCCATATGTACCCGATAATGTTACTAATTTTCTTATTTTCAATTATGACCAATATATAGTAGATTTTATAGCTAATGCTGGTGTCTTTAAATATGTGGCAATAGATGGAGATGAGCACGAGAAGGATTTGCAAAAATAATCGTAGTTGCATAAAGGGAACCCCATGCCCAAAGGTGTGGTATCTCTGGAGAATATTTATGACTTGAAAAGGAACTTTAAGGGACCAACTAATGTTAAGAGCAAAAATCCTACACTATTGCACAAACAGGTTAGTCTGTGTAACAAAGAAGATCCTAATATGTGAATCTAAGTACATGTTGGTCTCCACAAGGGCAACAATATTCTATCTGGATTTTCAGAAAGTAACAAGATGTGTTTGTGTGGACATATGATGATTTATATACCTATGATATCCATATTATCCGGCATGTGATACCCATTAAGGAGGTGGTCAATTTGTTTCAAACAAAGTTAAGAAAAGGTCATCCTATGATTGAATCCCTTTTTTAGAAAGAAATAAGGAAACTGCTAGATGTTTAGATCATATTGAAAGCTCATCATTCTCCTAGATCTCAAATTTCTTTCGTGTTAAAAACAAGTATGGAGAGATACATTTATGTGTTCATTTCCATAATCTAAAATGAACTTCAACTAAGGATAATTATCCCATGGCATTTATCTAGAAGATACACCAGATGATATTTGTGTTAGAGATATTCTTGCTGTTATATGGTTTTTATGGATACAATCAAGTTCTAATAGAAGAGCTCGACAAATTAAAAGCTATGCTTAGAACTAGATGGGGTATGTTCGCATTTTTTTGGATGCCATTTGTACTCATCAATGCTAGTGCTACTTTTTAGTGGGTTATGGACATAACAGTCCATGGTTTGATTAGGAAAAGTATGGTCATGTACAGGCATGATGTTATAGTATTTTTGAAGAAGTTATATGTGTTACACAAAAAATTGTCACCATGACTTTCTACAGTTTGTGTGAGTCCATCAACACTCATACATACCTCCTTTGCAAGTCTTAAGCCTCAACTCTTCATGTCAAGCCTTGAAAATGGGAGAAAGGCCTTAAAAATATCTTAAATCCTGGTTTCAAACTTTCTCCTAGCATTGCCTACGGTGCCACACCCAGTGGTCATGTCCCCTGCGAACCTGACCACTCTGTCTATTAAGTGATGGGTGTGAACCCCTGTAAAAGTTAAAAATGCACGAGTTCAATCTTAAAAACTCATCTTGGGTCACTTCTGGACACTTCTAGAAGGAATATTGTGCTGGCAAGTCCACTCCACCTTGGTTCATCCATTCCATAACTAAGGGAGCTAACTCCATGATATGAGGTGCTTATCGCATTGAAGGAGGAACTTATCGCTTCAATGGTGGACCTGCAACTTCGTCCATTTGCATTATAAATTCAGGCATTGGGCTGGTTGTAGGAGAGTTTGAAAGCTGAAGATTCTTGAGGGTAAATGTTGCTGGGAATTAGACTTCCTTTTTGAGCTTGTGAGAGGAGAGATCACATACCTTTCATTTCATTTGGGAAGTGAGTTAGGCTTGTCAAAGTAGAGGAGACTCCTGCTGGACCATGGGAAGAGCTTGTGCAACATCATGGCAAAGGTTGTAAGGTTATTTTATTCATAAAGTTAATACAATCAAGTTTGTTTTTCTCAATGAACTGTCTAATGGTTTATTTTATGAGCTCCTTGATCTTCATCATGAACATGTTTTATTATAATATCTTTGTAGGTGTTCTTTGATGTGTGTTTGTTTGTGTATGCAGGTTATTAAAAGGGAATTGCTTGAAGCTGTTGAAACAAAGCTGCCACAAACAAGCATTGGACCGAGGTAGGGTCTATTACACCTCTCAGTTTTCATTTATGAATTGACACATGTTTAGAGAAAAGTAGATTTGCTTGTGATGCTTGTTGCTAGATATCATTCGATACTAGGGAGATCGGTCTTGTCTGCAAGAGCAATTTATCCAGCCAACAAATTGGCGACTCCGCTGGGGACTAGTTTGGTTTGGTTTTTAATTTGTCTTTTCTTTGACTTGAGAAACTTGAGTTTTGGTTTCTGATTTTGCCTTGATGTGTGTGGGATTGGGTACTTGTTAGATCCTGGTTTGATTTTTATTTTTTGGATTTTTGGAAGAGGACCGCACCTTCTACGTTAGGTATAGTGCGGACCTGTCCGCACAGTTACAGTATAAAATAGAGCGGTACCACACCTAGTTCTACTGGGAGCCTGCGGACCTTGTCAAAAGTTTGAAAAAAGTAAGACCCATCCGCCCAATTAGGTTTAGTTTTTGTCCATAGCTATTAGTTTATGCCCAGATCTGCACTTATCTTGACAAAAGTTCCTTCTGAGTTAGTTTTCATTGGAATTCTCATTTGAAGTGATTTTCTAGAAGTTTTGCTTGTTGGATTGATTTTTTGCTTGGTCTTTGTAATAGCTTAGAGATCAGAAGCCTTAGAGCCTATATCACCCTGGTATCTCTGGTCTTCTTGCTGAGGTTGACTGGTTTATGAAATCTATCCTTGAAGAGAGCTAGATCCCATTTTTCTCTTTTGCAAAACTTTGATTAAACTTGATTGAAAGTTTTGAATTTAATTTTTTATTAAAACATAATTGGGTGTTTGTGATTAGTTTGTTGAGTTGAACAAATTGATCCTTAGTGAGTTGAAAAACTAAGTTAAGCATCCTCAAAAACATTTCAAGTTTCTTTTCAATCCATTTATGTTTAGATCTCAAGATTAGATTATAGTTTTGAGTTTTTCATAGAAATTATAGAAGCTTGTTGAAAAACTTGTTTTCAATAGTCTTTAGAGTTTTTCAAAAATCATAAAAGCTCTCTTAAAAGAATTGTTTGTTCTTGTAGTTTTTGACTGTTGAAAAGCAAAGGGATTTTCCGTGAGCGTGATTAGTAGTCTCGTTTTAAATTTATTTGAAAAAGACAAAAGTTTTCTTTTCAGTTGTATGTTAAGAGAAAGATTTTATTTTCAAAGCATTGCATTTTCAACTCTTCCTTAGCTATAAATTCATTGAAAAGGAAAAGGAATTGTTATCATCTTAGGTGCATTTTTTAGTGTTCTGGAGTCGAGTCTTCACACCATAAAGTTTCATCTCCGCAACCATTGACTTAAGAAACAAACAATAAAATTAACACTTAATTAAAATCCATCTAGAAATCTTTTTATTTTCTAGTACTCTTTTCACCAACATAGCTTAGGCTAGTATCTTGGAGTAGGGAGTAATTAACTCTCAAAGATAGTTTAAACAAACAAGTAGTCGATCTTGCGGTAGGGAGAAATTCCAATTGTTACATCTATGCTCTGGGAAATCTCCTCTTAAAGGAGAAGCACAAGATCATATCTGAACCAGTGTGGGAATCAATCCTTCCTCATTGGGAATGATAGAAGATATTCAGATATTAAAAATGGTAAACCTTAGATTGACCATTGTCGAGGAGCCTGGGGTCACTTGTTGGTAAACCTTGGATTATGTCAAGGAACCTTCAAAGGGATTAAGCTTGTTACTCTGCCCTTGCGTGCATATCGGATCGTAGACAGTTCCCCTAGGTATATTTTTTTCCGTTGGTGACCTTAGTGGCCATAATCTTTAGGATTCTTTCCTAGGTGACGGTGGAGGGAAGATCCCACTGTACCTCAAGCTGACGTCGACTAGACTCACTTGGACTCTCTGGGGGGTTATCTTCACTCAAGACGGTTATAGTGGAGAAACTTGTGCCAGTCTATTTCATTAAGCAGGTTGTCGGGGTAACTGTTCCAACCGCCATTTCTGTATTGAATTCCGCGAGTTGGATTTCATCACCAACTAGTGTTTTCGATCTGGAAAGATATTGTTTGTGTGTGGTTTCATCTCCTAGATTTATTAGGCATGTGCTTCAAATTGTTTGGTTCCTTAGAGACTTTAGGTGGTTTTCTTGAGATTTTCTTTGTTTTCATGTCAAGTAATTAAATAATTAATTGTGGCTGAATTACCAAGACAATCCCGTCAACTTTTGGGGCAACCTCCCGAATTTACACCAAGTCAACTTGAAGGGCTACGAGCTCTTGTCACACCTAGTGAAAGTAGAGTTGCGTCATCGGAGGCTGGACAGTCTTCGTTAATTATACATCCTAATCATCTAGTTCAAACAACAGAACATATTTCTGAACCGATTTCATTTTCTGAGGTTACTGGTAGTATTACTCCTACTAGTTCATTAGCCGAAGAACCTGAAATCTCTGAACCTGAAACTCAACCTGCTGCTACTCCATCTTCTGGATTTGATTCTCCTGTTTCTAGTGATCCTAGTTCACCTAGGTAGAAACTATCATTACCCAGAATCTTCCTTCTGGACTCATTTCACAAGAATAACTTGTAAGTCCGAACAAAGCTATAAGCATCCCTGAAAATCAACTAGCTATCGAACTTAGGGAGCATGAATCCATTTTCTATAGTCCCATTAGAGGTGACGCTTGGTATATTTCGTTGACCAACTTTTTAGAAAATCCAGGTCTCGCGTCTTCACCACCTCGATTTCCTTTCCATCCAACACCCAGAGGTTATTATCCTCCTTTGAATATGTCAAGACAGTCAGCCTTGTTTTCTCAGACACCAGAAACTTTTTTACATGGCAGTCCTTCTGTTCCTCCTGGGTATCAGTATTTATCTGGTACACTTTTAGGAGCATCTCATCAACCCATCAAATATGTAGTATCTCCTGGTAATAGCGAAACTAAACCATTAAGTGTCGAAGAGATTCTTATGATGTCTGGTACTACTCCTAACCCACAACCTCAAGGTAGTTCAATACCACCTGGGGGGCAGCCGCAAGGTACTCAAACACCACCTGGGGGGCAACCTCAAGGTAGTCCATTACCGCCTGGGGGGCGACCTCAAGGACATTACATCCCTACGGGACAGTATTTTCCTCAAGGTCAGCCCCAGTACCAATATGTACCTCAAGGTCAACCTCAGTATCAATATGTACCTCAAGGTTAGTACCAGCCTCAAGGTCAGTACCAACTACAAAGTCAGTACCAATCTCAAGGTCAATACCAACCTCAAGGTTTCCAACCACCTTCAGGTCAATCATTTGTTCAAGGACAGGGAAATGTACCGTATAATTATCAACCTTACACTGAACCTAGTTTTGGTCCTCAATATGCTCAACCTGTTATGGGTCCATACCCCGGAATGAACATGGTGTGGGATCAACAGACTTTGCAACCCAATGTGCAGTTGTCATCTCAATCTAGACAATCTTTGATTTCTGGTTCACTCCAGCAACCTGTCCAACCTACTACTCAAACTTCTAGACCTAGGATAGCTCATCAACCTAGGCCTAGTTCACCTCAAACTCTGCCCCAAATGTCTGTTGAAACTACTGCGGCCTCTGTTCAATCCACCCCACCTATTTTTGGAGTATCAGCAACTCCAGTTTCTACTACTCCTATATCAACTCCTTAAGCCTCTTTACCTCAGTCCGGGCCTACAATCCAGACTCCGGTTTCAATTCCTGTAGGAAAACCTGGGCCTAGTACGATTGTTACAAGTCAAACCCAATTTACTTATCAATCGTACCAAGGACAGTACCAATTCGGTCCTGCTGTGTAGAACCCAGCTTATTAGTATCAACCGTACGCTGGGTATACTTACCAACAACCTCAACAACCCCAGTATGGTCCGATTAATCTTGGTTTTCCAGGAGGACATAATATCCCAAATTCAAACCCAATACCAAGTTATCCTGGATATCCCCCTCCTGGGGCTGCTCTTATGAACCTAAGTTTTCGGGATCCAAACCATCAGTTACCGTTTATAGCAACATTGGATTTACCTAGCTTGTCGCACCTCATAAACGATCTCATTAATTATCTTCCATTTTGGCAACCAATGCAGAATAAGTTGCCCAGTGATATACCAAAGTTTGAGGGGAAGTCAGGAGAAGATTCATCTAATCATGTGATGACTTACCATCTCTTGTGTGCATTGAATTCCATTATAGATGATTCAATTCGTCTTCGTCTTTTTCAACGCACTTTGATTGGCCTTGCAGCCAAGTGGTACATTGAGTTTCCACGAGGCTCCTTTTACAATTTTAGTGAGTTAGCCACTTCTTTCCTTACTCCTTTTCAGCTGCCACTCCAATATGACAATGGAACGTAATTATTAACTTCATTAAAACAGTCGACGTCCACATATATTTCAGACCATATTCATGAATGGCGATGTCAACGTCATTTAGTGAAAGTTTTTATCTCGGACCAAATTTTGGTAGAATGGTTTGTAAAATCGTTATTACCTAAAATAATTGAAGACGTACCCAAGGTAGGAGTAGTTACCGAAGAGCAAGTAATTTCTCAAGCTCAGTATCTTGACTTAGTTTATACTCAATCAGGTACTTTACACGAGAAAATCCCCGACCTTCCAAAGAAAAATCAAATAACTGAACCTCCCTCAAGGTCTCATGCCGCCGACGGTATGATTGCTACTGTTAATACCAAAAGTAAGAATAAATCCTCCAAGAATTCTTCTGCTATTATAACTTTACCAGATTCCACGAAGGGAGAGTCTTCAACTGAAATTTCTGCTAATGTCCATGTCATAGAATCATCTATGGCCAAATCAAAATCTAGCAGTAAGAAGAAAGGCAAGAAGAAGAATAAGCAAAAGTCGAAGGAGAAATCCGATAAACCTGAATCTACTGACAAGAAACGTAAACCTCGCTATCCTTGTCCCATCTACGATGAGGACCATTTTACAAGAGATTTTCCACATCATGCCGAGGTTGTGAAAATCGTCAAAGGTTCGCAAACACCTACTGTTTTGAAGGATCCTTTTCCGAGTCAACACAATAAGATGATAGGTTCTTCCTCTAGTGCCTTGGAAGAGCCCATAATGATGATGTCCCATGTAAGGATTACGACACGATTGCAAGATTATGGAATTAAGAGTCCTATTGGTGGTAAGGAAGTGGAATTTTCTAATTCCAATCCATCAACCTCAGCTCCGTCCGGTTCCCATCCAGTACAGGTCGAGAAACCTAATCCCGACTTAGTAATCAAACCGCCCACTAAGGGTATACTTCGAAAGTCAGCTTTCAATCCACATGTGAGAGCTGCTCAGAACTATAACATTGTTGAATATTTAGTTGTTTCTCCTTCAGCAATGTCGGCTTTGGAGGTGCTACAATCTTGTCTAGCACAATGTAAATTGCTATTGTCGGCTATAGGAGTTGTTGATCTTTAGGACTCAAACCTCATAGTCTTCGATTTAGAAAATAGTATAGCTCGTTTACCTCATCAAATGGCTCTCTAGATTCCAGTGTTAGTCACAAGCAGACCTTGCTTTAGGACTGTGATTGATGAGGGAGATTCAACATGTATTATGTCGATACATTGTTTGAAAGCCCTTGGTTCTCCTACACTTAATCAATCCCCAACGATTCTGAAGCCCTTTTATGGCCGAGGGTTTCATCCTTATGGCATTTTGTAGGACTTACCTATAGGGGTTGAAGGAAAATATGTTAATCTAGATGTGGAAGTGGTTGATGCCCCTCTGGATTACAACCTTCTTTTGGGTCGTAGCTGGTCTTATGCCATGATTGTTGTTTCTTCATCAGTCTTTCGGCTTATTAAGTTTCCACATAATGGAAAGATTGTTACAATAGATGAGTTAACTTACTTTTCATCCGACCCATGCTCTACTGAGAGTATTCAACATGTTGGTAAAACCGCTATCCCTTATAAGGATGTTGGGGTAGGATTAGTTAAAGATTCTGGTTTACTCGGAACTTTTGCATTTCCTCCTCCCAACGTACCATCTTCTTTTGGACTATTCATATGATTTCGTCAGAATCCATTGTTCTTGACAATCCTTGGATCATTCCATTCGATTCCAAGGTGGCCTCTTTTGGTGATGCCATGCCTTTTAGTCCCTTTGAAGTTGCTTATCAGGTTGTACAGTCGTTTTCCAACTCAAGTTCAACCAATATTGATCTAGTGAATGAGATCCTGAAGAATCACTTTTAATCTCAACCTCAGATTCAACAACCTTTTCTGAAACTATTCACGCCGATGAGCAAATTCGGGAACTTTTGTCTATTGATGCATTACCATGGTAATATCTTCATCATCGATCTTCGTTTTTACCTGAGATTGATCATTTTGAGAATGATTTTTCATCTATTTTTACTGTTGAATATGCCAAAGCACCACAGAATCCATTGAAACATCCTGATTCTGAACAAAGTTTAGCAAATATTTCTCGAACGGTTCCTATCGACATTTCAGTCAAACCTGGCATTGTTGAAAACATTCACATAGGTGCTTCTTGTATGGACACTGAAGTCAAAACATATAAAGCCCTATTTCAAGAATTTCGTGACGTGTTTTCCTGGTCCTATGAGGAAATGCCAAGAATTGATCCTTCAATTGTTGTTCATGAAATCAAAACTTACCCGGATGCTAAACCCCTCAGGTAACGTTTGCGTCAGATACACCCACGAAAAGTTGCTGCCATCAAAACGGAAGTTGAGAAATTACTTAAAGCAAGTTTCATTTATCCAATTCCTCTAACATATTGGGTATCGAATATTGTTCCGGATACTTAAAAACAAGGGACAATAAGAATATGTATTGACTATAGGTATACCAATCATGCTTGTCCCAAGGACAATTATCCAACACCCTATATTGATCAAATTATCAATGATTGTGCCGGCAGTGAAATTTTCTCCTTTATGGATGGCTTTGCCAGTTACAATCAAATTAACGTTCTACCTGCTGATCAACCAAAAACGACATTCATCTGTCCATGGGGGACATTTTCTTATTGCATGTTACATTTTGGATTGAAGAACGCCAGAGCAACTTTTCAAAGGGCTATGTCTTATGCGTTTCATGACATCAAGCACATTGTGCAGCCTTATCTCGATGATTTACCTGCACATTCTTTATGTAGAGCCGACCATCTCACTCATTTACGAGCAATTTTTATGAGATGTAGGCATTATCGGATTAGGGTGAATCTGCACAAGTGTGTTTTCTGTATAGAAATCGGTCATTTATTGGGATTTGTTGTATCCAAAGCCAGCATTCATGTCGATCCCTCGAAGGTCGAAGCCATTGTCAAATTACCACCTCCTTCGACTCTTCGCCTACTCCATAGTTTGCAAGGGAAAGCAAACTTTTTACGTCGTTTCGTTCCTAACTATGCCGAGATTACAAAAGGTTTCACCTGGTTGTTGAAACAAAACACTCCATTCTTTTGGGATGAGATAGCTGACAAATCTTTTGATGCACTTAAACACGCATTGACTCATGTGCCATTATTGTATCCTCCCAACTACAACCAGGATTACTTCTTGTAACTCATCGCTTCCCATTCCACCATTGGAATTGTTTTAGTTCAACAGGATGAATTCGAAAGTGAACATGTGATCTATTATCTTAGTTCGCCTCTAACTCCAACTGAGTTAAAATATTCACATGTGGAGAAACTGGCCTTAGCAGCAGTACAAGATATTTAGCGATTTCGTCATTACATTTTGTTACGTAAAACCACAGTCATTTTTTACTGTAACCCTATGCAATACATTTTGACTAAACAATTGCTAGGGGGCAAGTATTCCAAATGGATTGTCATTCTGCAAGAATTTGACTTGGAATTTGAAAAGGCCAAGTCAAAGAAGTCTTTGGTTTTTACGGAATTGATGTGTGACTTCCCTCGTGCTGATACCGAACATGTGGCAGAAGGACCCATTGCGGATGAATCCTTGTTCCTTATCAGCACTGTTGATCCATGGTATGGAGATATCATTGTCTATCTCCAGAACCAATCTTTTCTGCCTAACATCTCATGATCTCAGCGCCGGAAAATACTTTTCCAATCCCAACCTTTCACTATTATTGGAGATACTCTTTATCATCATGGGGTGGATTTTGTTTTTTGCCATTGTCTTACTCATGACAAGGCTGAAAAGGTTCTTAATGATTGTCACTCTGGAGCGTGTGGCAGTCGTATGTCTGGGTATGCCATAGCCCAAAAGATTTTGCGTGCTGGCTATTTCTGGTCATCCTTATTCAAATATTGTATCACTGCAGTCCAGAAATGTACAATTGCCAAATTTTTTATCGTAAGATGCATACTCCCCCTCCTCCTCTCCACCCTATAATTGCCGTCAGTCCATTCGCAAAATGGGGTATCAATTTTATTACATGTAACCCTCACTCGGCTGGGGGACATGCGTATATCATCCTTGCAGTAGATTATTTTACCAAGTGGGCCGAGGCGATGCTTACATTTTTGGCAGACATAAAAACTACTGTGATTTTCGTTTTCAATCATATAATTGCCAGGTTTGGTGTCCCTCAAATGATTATCACTGACCATGGGAGTCATTTCCAAAACATCATGATGACTGAACTAACAGATCAACTTGGCCTGCATCATGATAGTTCCACTCCATATTACCCAAAGGCAAATGGTCTGGTTGAAGCAATCAACAATGTTCTAGTCACCATGATTTGACGAATCATTGGGATTCATAGGTTGAATTGGCATAACATGTTATTTTTAGCGCTTTGGGCATACCGAACCTCAGTCAAAGCATCAACAAGTTTTACTCGCTTTCAACTGGTTTATGGTTTAGAAGCAGTATTACCCATTCAATGTGAAATCCCGTCATTACAAATTGCTGTACAATTATTACTAGCTACTTCTGAAGAGGAAAAACATTTATTATACTTAGCTCAATTAGATGAGAATTGACGTAATGTTGCATTAGCTATCGAAACTCATGCCAAAAGAATAAAAGCTCAGTATGATCAAAATGTTACACCCCACAATTTTTCGGAAGGAGACCTAGTCTTACTTTACAATCAAGCAAATGATAAGCTAGAGGCTAGCAAATTTGTACCCATGTGGCATGGTCCGTATATTGCCAAGCGAAAGCTGGCAAAAGGGGCCTATGAATTAGAAGATTTTGACGATGTCTCTTTAGGTAAACCTAGGAATGGGTTTTATCTAAAGGGATATTATGGTTAAAATATTAGTGTGGAGTTTTTTTAGACTAGTTTCTTTCTAAGTTTGGTGTGTTTTTAGATTAGGAATGTGTGCTTTACTTCGGAGAGTGTTTTTCATCATTATTCCTACTTATCTTGATTTTACTCTTGATATTGCAGATGTCGACGCCTCTCCAAACATACATCAGTTTTGCTGATGGCACTTGTCATAGTACACAAAACATCCCATCTGCAGCTTGGGTTATCTATTCACCCTCTGACAAGTTAGTAAGTATGCATGGGGTAAGCCTCAATCAAACAACGAACAACATTGCAGAATACAATGTAGCGATTGAGTTATTATCTGAATCTATTTCATTTGGAATTCAGAGTTTGATTGTTAGATTAGATTCGAAACTCGTTGTATTACAGCTTAATAGAGTTTATGCCATTAGAAATCCAATGTTATTACGATTATTTTTTAGAGTTTGTCTCTTGAAACAAGAATTTGATTACATCGAATATCAGCACATTCCAAGATATTTAAATACATTAGCAGATGCAGTTGCTTCTCGAATGTTAAATAGACATTTGCATTTAATCAAACAGTAAATTTAGAAACATCCCATAACATGTTTTGCAAGATAACCAATAGTAGTAATATAGCATAGCATAGGAGTGTTTCAAAATATACATCGTCTTCGATCATAGGTTGACAGACACCTTATGATCGACAAAAATGATAGCACAAAAAGTCCAAAATTGAGTCTACAAGGCAATCATCCTATCACTGGTGATGATCACGATAAGACACCACTGCTTGGGCCACCCTACAAAGGAACCTCCTAAAAGGTCCTGGGATCCCAATCACATAGCACTAAAGTCTAAGAGGAATGTCATCTATGCTGGTATCCAGAATATCTATTGTCAAGCACTCTAGATGACCCTCCAATTCAGCCAAGGTCTCTGCTGATTGGTCCTGTGACGTCGGTGCTGCGACAGCTGGCTGTCTTCGATCATAAGGCTAGAGAGCGGCTGGTTGCCATGGACCCACATCTACATTTAAAAAACTTTTGACTATTAGTTTTGGGATGATTTTAAAACAAATATATATATATATATATATATATATATATATATATATATATTATATATATATATATATATATATATAATTTAAATCTTGAAAACAATTTTACCTCGATCATCCCATTGCTCTCTTGGTGGAAGAGCCATGTTGGGATCACCACAATAATCCATCCCAGTCTATGGAAAATCCTGAATCACAAAGAGTTGGTTCTCTAACCAACGAAAATACTCGGGTGTGAATCAAACAACCTTAGTACCCTCCTCTGGATGGCGGGCCATGACTGCAACCCAACGCATAACCCTAGGATCTCAGGGAAGTCCAACCTCAACAGTAAGTTGTTGTGGAACCAGCATAGGTACCCTCTCTAGGGCAAAGCTCACAACTAAATAACCATATCCAAAGTTCTTCAGTTGTCCATTCTTTGCCCTAGTCCATTGGCCCTTCACATTGGCCAATAAAGCATCGTACCAGTTGAAGATGGTGCCTCGGAAGTAGTCCACTGCCATGCGCATCTGGGAACCGGTAGCTAGATGCAATGTTGTACTCTCGTAGAGTCTGGTAATAGTAAAGGCAATCACTTTTAGTTTAGGATGGGAGATGGTTTTAACATCTATCCGTTTGTCCGCAGTTTGGTTATTACAAAACTCTAGTCGGAGACTAGCGACAGATTGGCCACCTGGCCTAGATCCAAATAGAGATAATTCCTCACCTCTCTTGGGCAAGCCAGTCAACAAGTATATGTCTTCCAGCTCGATTTCGAGCCAGTTGCTACCAATAATGAAGATTGGTCCTGCGTGCTCCACCTGTGTACCAGCCATTATAGAAAGTCTACCTGTGTCGTCATGCTAGGTATGGTCCAAAATATAAATAGCCGCATGCTCTGAATGCCTGTAATGAAGGTGGATCGAGTAATGTGGCTTGATCCACATCTTCGTGCTCTATTTCCTGCCAAATAAGAATCTTGTGTACCTACATTGCAAAATAGGATGTTTAGAACATTTCAATTCAAAATCTATGGGGCAAAAATAAAGAATTTAGGGTTTTAAATCCGCGTTCCGTGGGGTTTGCACCCATCCTTTTAGAGATAGTGCGCAGTTGTGCACTTCTCCTTAAGGACAGGTGTGGCACCCTGATTTTTCCCTGTGCACAGAAAAATCGGGGTGCGCAGGGGCCACATGGCGCGCCTGCGCAACTGCCGCGGGCGATTTTTTGCCCAATTTTTCCTCTCAAAATCAATTTTTAAAGCCTAAAACAAAATTTTAAATGGATGAAATGCAAGTCAGGGATGATGTGGGTTACCTAGAGAAGACGGTTCTCGATTCCAATGGTAAGATTTTCCGCAATCTCCATAAGAAGTTTTCTTACCAAAAGCTCTTACATTTTACTCCAAAACAAAACGGTGAAAATAAACTTGTAAAAGCCCTTTTTATAAGATTTTTTGAATAAATAAATTTAATTTATTTATTTTTTAATTTGAAAAGGTCACTTTTCGTACATTTTTATTATTTTTAAAATAGATATGAGTAATGTTTGCAGTTTTTGTGCATAATATTGGCTATTCAGGGAGAATTGGTCATTTTCAACAAAAACACATAGGAGTCCTCTTTAATCTCTTTTAAGACTCATAAAATATGAAAATATTGCCGATTTTTTCTTTTTAGACTCATTAAAATGGAATTAAAAAGACGGTCCACTTACAGCTCTTTTCTAAGCGTATAAACATGAAAATATTGCCGAACTTTTGTCGTTTCGAGTTTGATATTGGTAATAAAATGACATGTTTTCGATCACTTTTTTACTTTTTCAGATTGAAGGTGTTATCACTCAGGTTGTCCCTCGGCTCCTTATAGGGATACGACCGAGGTAACCACAAACCAATCTTTGGATTGCAGGTTCTAGCCCACCTGTAATCGGAGAGGGCTCTCTCTTTAATGATTCAACTTTGTCGATGATTTTAGGCTAGCTTTTGGCTCAAGGGTGTTTTGTTTGTGATTGGATGGAAGGTAGGATTATCAAGTAGAGAGGCAAGGTAAGGTGTGATAAATTTCAAACCATTGGGCGTGGAGTCATGGATTGAGGCTTGCTATTGCGTTTTCTTGGTCACAAGGGGATTATGGAGCGGGATAGCCACACAGGATACAATTATCAATTTACTGAAAGGATGGAATGAAAATCAGGGATGAAAGGAAAAGGAGAATCATTTCATCATGCTGAAAAAGAGGAGGAATGGATGAATGGGGATCCAGGAGCAGTTAAGAATTCCTAAATATTCATTCATATGTGAAAGAAACAGCGTAAACAAGATCATTTAAGCATACATGCTCATAGCTATTTTTGAAGAAAACATAGAAAAATGCAGAAATTGAACTTAAGGTGTAGTGAAACAAATCTTAAGCTATTCTTTTTTCCTGCAATTTAGAGGACGGAACGGTGGTAAAAAAGATGAAAATTAACAGAGGAGAGAAACACTTATTGAATCATGTAGAAGCATAGGAATTCCGTTCCTTGGCCAATTGAACACATCAAGTAGTTTCGCAATCCATGCTTTCAGAAATCTTTGATTATAGAAAATATGACAGTTACAGTGTGGGTCTCTACTCGGAGAAAATGCTGGGGATCAAAACTAACCAACCTACTACCAACCAACCAACCCCTCACAACATTGTTCAGGGTGGTATTTATAAGCAAAATATTGGAAAGACATTCATTACAATTGACCTAAACAGGTCTTCTAGAAAAGCTCTTCAAAAATCTAAGTGTTGCTGGAATTAAATGCAGGTAAATCCTTTTGGCTGCGCTAGGGGCAGCTGAGTCAGAAAAGACTACAAGGTGGCCCTTGGAGGCTTGATGCGCTGCTGCTCGAATGATTGTGCTTCGGGAACTGTAGTTCTGCTCTGGTGCGAGTTAAATGTGCAATGATTAGGATTTGAGGGTTTTGAGTGGTTTTTCCCTCTTTCTCTGAATATGCTAGAAGGTATTAAATGTTCTTTTGCTTCGGGCCGCTGCTCAAGATTTACATTGATACTCTTTGCCGCTACATTGATGGCTTCCATCGCCTGCTGATACTCTTTGACACGCTTGATACCTAATGATTCGATCTGATACTCTTTAAACTCTGTCATCGATCTACTACTGTCTTTAAATTGGATCAATTTGGCACGATCGGGCGATTTTCGGGCTTTTCGGTGCACAACAGGCTAAGGAATCAAAAGATTCCCCAAAGATTCCCCGAAACGGCCTATTTCCCGTAGCGATGCGCGATTAGTGCTTCGCATCGAAAACTGCCTCTGTTTCTTGTTCTGGAGCTCCGGCGGATGACGTCAGCCTGCGGTGGGTCCCTGGTACAAAATGGCATAGCGAGGTGGTGATACAGAAGGCGATGTAATGAACTTTTCCGATGCGATCGCAATATCGCATCGGCGGGGAAAGGAAAGGAGTTTGGTTGGACTTTTGGCGCTTGCGACCGCCGACCGTCGATATCGTGATATCGCGTTGGGTGGCGAAGGATGGGTCATACTTGCATGGGGAGGAAACTGCAATCTTGCGATGTGATCTAGCTTTATATGGTCTGCGGAGTGTTAAGGAAGTCATCAAGGGGTTTGTTGCGGTCTGAAGGAGTAAGTAAGTGGGTGCGATAGGAGTTTGAGGCTTCGGAAGGGGTCCGATCACCTTAGAGGGATCTTATACTTTGGAAGGAGTCCATTGTATTTGAAAGATGGTTTGAAGGGGCAACAAGAGGGTTCTTGCTAAGTTTCAGGTAAACTGAGAAATTCCCGGGGGTACTTATGGTTATTTTTCAACCAGGGGGAGGGATATTTATATAGGGGATGATTTACATAATATTAGTAAGGGGATGGGAAAATACAGGGAGCTAAATAATAGTGTTAATGGTTAATATGGAGATGGTAAGAAAGCGCTAAGTTCAGGAGACCTTAGGCTGTTACAAGGGGATAGAACCATTCTTCAGAGAGAGTATGGAACGACTTTGAGTAAAGCAGATCTTTACTCAAGCAACTGGTATGAAAATGATGAAACTTAAGAGGTATCAAGCAGATCTTGACCTCTTTTGGGGAAGTTAGTTAATGATTGGGGGAAAGTTGAGAAGGGGAGTTAGTTATACCTCTTTTGAGCTCTTCGCATAAAACTACCTACTGATTGTGTCCTGAGTAAAGATGACGCCTGGAGATCTGGAACTGATCAGCAATTAGATTCAACAACCTCGAAACTACCTACCCAGCCTACTTACCTAACATTTTTTCTTCTTTTGATTTGGGTGCACTTAGACTTGCAGACCAATCATTCTATTTTTCTTTTCATGCTTTCTTATCTACAGACTACCCTTATTTAATCCGAGGGCCTAGATTAAACTGTTGGGCTCCTTTGATTCTCTACCTATCTAAGAATCTGCCAAGATTAAACTGTTTGGATAGATTTACATTCTCTATATTCTAAAACAGCAAATTTAAACCTAGGGAGACCAAGATTATGCTGTTTGGACCTCCCTTTAATTGAAAATTGGCGATACCAGGATAACTTCTCAAAATTTGAAAGGCAATTAAATGAACTCTGAGTAGCCTTCTTCGCTTGGAGGCTGTTTAAGCAAATATGGAGCATTTCAGCATGCAAAGTATGACATATTTGGCCTGTAAAAATGTCAATCATGAAATATGAGTAACCTGCTACAGCAGGAGGCTAACAGTGGCTCCACTTGGGGATGGTTTCTCCTTGTTAGAAACTAAGAACAGCAGGTCAGAATGCCTTAGTCTTTAATTGTTGTTGTTTTGTGCAAAATCATCTTCGCCAGCTGCCTTATTAATCCTACCTACCTACCCTAACCAATACTTACTTTGATGTCAGGTGAGATCAAATAGCCAGTGCAGCCACTTAAGCAACTGAAAAAAAAGATGAACTCGCTGACTGATGGTTTTTGAACTTGGAAGCACTATTCGGTCATGTGGCCCCATAATCAAAGTTGTGGCATAGAACGGCTGCCGTTGATGTATTTGGTCTGCACCAAGAAAGCACGCTAAAGAACTTGCGTCAAGAAGAAGTTCCATGTATTCTGCAATAGGATCAATAAAAACATTATGTGGGAGAATTTCTTCTGGGTCTTCTTGGTCAGATGTAATAGTTGCATCTTTTGTAATAAGCTCCGCAACGGATCCTCCAGTCTCTGTCTTGAAAATAGAATCATACAGAATCTGTAAGTCAGCAGGTAGTGCTATTTCCCTCTGAGTTGGGGAAGGAAGACTTCAGCATGATTCTGGGTCTTCTTGGTCAGATGGAACAACTGCATCCTTGGTAATAAGCCTCGCAGCTAATCCTTCTGTCTTTGCCTTGAAATCCAGATCATACTCAATCTGTAATTCAGGTGATAACACTATTTCCCTGTGGATTGGGGGAGGAAGATTTTGGAAAAATTCTTTAGGGTCGCGGAAATTGTATGACTGTATCTAAGCTTCCAAGAGTTCAATTTCATGCTCATATCTTTCAATAACTAACTGAAGAAAAAGTTTATTCGGGCGGCCTGCTGTTTTTAACAACACCGCTCTGAAAAATTCTTCATTAAGCTCAAATTCTGATAAAATTTTCCTGAATTCATCTAAAGCTTCATCAAATGGAAGTTCTTCCCAGAACTCGGTCATTCTCTCTCACTTTTAATGCTTTTTGCATTTGGACTTATCTGACTGTAAAATTGGTTCGTTCCTCAGTGGAGCCTTTGATTGAAATTGAAGTGGAGTCACCAGGTGGATGCCTAGACTTTGTAGTGCCTGATCTCTATCCACCATCAAATATCATAACTAAGCGTGGAAAGCTCTGAAGAAAAGGAGCACTTTCTCCAGAAAGCGGGGTTCACAGAGACGAACAAAGCGCTTGAATCCCCAGTGGAGAACACAGGTACAGGTCGACCAAGACTTTCAAAAGTCGGTTTCTTCCTCTGTAGAGCTGCAGACTGGTTTGATAAATTTATCTGAGGAGGTTCCCCAGTATGGTCGCCATTATGTTATCACTCAGGTTGTCCCTAGGCTCCTTATAGGGATACGGCCGAGGTAACCACAAACCAATCTTTGGATTGCAGGTTCTAGCCCACCTGCAATTGGAGAGGGCTCTCTCTTTAATGATTCAACTTTGTTGATGATTTTAGGCTAGCTTTTGGCTCAAGGGTGTTTTGTTTGTGATTGGATGGAAGGTAGGATTCTCAAGAAGAGAGGCAAGGTAAGGTGTGATAAGTTTCGAACCATTGGGCGTGGATTCATGGATTGAGGCTTGCTATTGCCTTTTCTTGGTCACAAGGGGATTATGGAGCGGGATAGCCACACAGGATACAATTATCAATTTACTGAAAGGATGGAATGAAAATCAGGGATGAAAGGCAAAGGAGAATCATTTCATCATGCTGAAAAATAGGAGGAATGGATGAATGGGGATCCAGGAGCAGTTAAGAATTCCTAAATATTCATTCATATGTGAAAGAAATAGCGTAAACAAGATCATTTAAGTATACATGCTCATAGCTATTTCTGAAGAAAACATAGAAAAATGCAGAAATTGAACTTAAGGTGTAGTGAAACAAATCTTAAGCTATTCTTTTTTCCTGCAATTTAGAGGGCGGAACGCCAGTAAAAAACATGAAAATTAACAGAGGAGAGAAACACTTATTGAATCATGTAGAAGCACAGGAATTCTGTAGTCATTCCTTGGCCAATTGAACGCATCAAGTAGTTTCGCAATCCATGCTTTCAGCAATCTTTGATTATAGAAAATATGACAGTTACAGTGCGGGCCTCTGCTCGGAGAAAATGCTGGGGAGCAAAACTAACCAACCTACTACCAACCAACCAACCCCTCACAAAATTGTTCAGGGTGGTATTTATAAGCAAAATATCGGAAAGACATTCATTACAATTGACCTAAACAGGTCTGCTAGAAAAGCTCTTCAAAAATCTAAGTGTTGATGGAATTAATTGCAGGTAAATCCTTTTGGCTATGCTAGGGGCAGCTGAATCAGAAAAGACTACAAGGTGGCCCTTGGAGGCTTGATGCACTGCTGCCGGAATGATTGTGCTTCGGGAACTGTAGTTCTACTCTGGTGCGAGTTAAATGTGCAATGATTATGATTTGAGGGTTTTGAGTGGCTTCGCCCTCTTTCTCTGAATCTGCTGGAAGGTATTAAATGTTCTCCTACTTCGGGCCGTTGCTCAAGATTTACACTGATACTGTTTGCCGCTACATTGATGGCTTCCGCCGCCTGCTGATACTCTTTGACACGCTTGATACCTGATGATTCGATCTGATACTCTTTAAACTCTGTCATCGATCTACTGCTGTCTTTAAACCGGATCAATTTGGCACGATCGGGCAATTTTCGCGCTTTTCAGCGCAGAATGGGCTAAGGAATCAAAATATTCCCCAAAGATTCCTCGAAACGGCCTATTTCCCGTAACAATGCGCGATTAGCGCTTCGCATCGAAAACTGCCTCTGTTTCTTGTTCTGGAGCTCCGAAGTGCGATTTCTCTTCCTGCACGAATTTTTGGCTTTCTGGCTGCTGACGTCAGCATGACGTCAGCTGTACGATGGATGACGTCAGCTTGCGATGGGTCCCTGGTACAAAATGACATAGCGAGGTGCTGATACTGAAGGCGATGTAATGAACTTTTCCAATGCGATCGCAATATCGCATCGGCGGGGAAAGGAAAGTTGTTTGGTTGGACATTTGGCGCTTGCGATGGCCGACCGCCGATATCGTGATATCGCGTCGGGTGGCGAAGGATGGGTCATACTTGCATGGGGAGGAAACTGCGATATTGCGATGCGATCTGGCTTTATATGGTCTGCGGATTGTTAAGGAAGTCAGCAAGGGGTTTGTTGCGGTCTGAAGGAGTAAGTAAGTGGGTGCGATAGGAGTTTGAGGCTTCGGAAGGGGTCCAATCACCTCAGAGGGATCTTATACTTTGGAAGGAGTCCATTGTATTTGAAAGATGGTTTGAAGGGGCAATAAGAGGGTTCTCGCTAAGTTTCAGGTAAACTGAGCAATTCCCGGGGGATACTTATGGTTATTTTTCAACCATGGGGAGGGATATTTATATAGGGGATGATTTACATAATATTAGAAAGGGGATGGGAAAATATAGGGAGCTAAATAATAGTGTTAGTGGTTAATATGGAGATGGTAAGAAAGCGCTAAGTTCAGGAGACCTTAGGCTGTTACAAGGGGATAGAACCATTCTTCAGAGAGAGTATGGGACAACTTTGAGTAAAGCAGATCTTTACTCAAGCAACTGCTATGAAAATGATGAAACTTAAGAGGTATCAAGCAGATCTTGACCTCCTTTGGGGAAGTTAGTTAATGATTGGAGGAAAAATGGAGACAGGGAGTTAGTTATACCTGTTTTTGAGCTTCTCGCATACAACTGCATGCTGATTGTGTCCTGAGTAAAGATGACGTCTGGAAATCTGGAACTGATCAGCAATTAAGATTCAGCAACCTCAAATCTACCTACCCAGCCTACTTACCTAACATTTTTTCTTCTTTTGATTTGGGTGCACTTAGACTTGCAAACCCATCATTCTATTTTTCTTTTCATGCTTTACTGTCTACAGACTACCCTTATTTCATCCGAGGGCCCAGATTAAACTGTTGGGCTCCTTTGATTCTCTACCTATCTAAGAATCTGCCAAGATTAAGCTGTTTGGACATATTTACATTCTCTATATTCTAAAACAGAAATTTAAACCTAGGGAGACCAAGATTAAGTTGTTTGGACCTCCCTTTAACTGAAAATTGGTGATACCGGAATAACTTCTCAAAAATTTGGAAGGCAATTAAGTGAACTCTGAGTAGCCTTCTTCACTTGGAGACTGTTAAGCAAATATGGAGCATTGCAGCATGCAAAGTATGACATATTTGGCCTGTAAAAATGTCAATCATGAAATATGAGTAACTTGCTGCAGCAGAAGGCTAACACCTCTAACTGAGTGAACTCAGAGTTTCACTTAGCATTCTTTATAAGATAGATTGAAATGGACTATAGGGAAAATCCAAGGTCCTTGAGGGGATGCTAGTAAATAATTTATGGGGGAACGAAAGGGGAAATTAGTCATGTTTCCACTATTGTATCACCACACCACTACCATGGTGCCAATGCCGTAAATGAGATGAGTTCTCCTTGAAAAGACAAAAGGTGATTACAAACTTGCCTCTGCAACCTCAAACTGCCTACCCAGCCTAATACACCTAGCATTTTTCCTTCCTTCGGATTGGGTGCACTTGAACTGGCAAACCCTGATTGTCCTCTTTTCTTTTGACTGTCCTCCTATCTAAATTTACCCTTATCACCTCCAAGGGCCCAGATTAAGCAGTTGGGCTCCTTAAATTCTCTACCTAGCTACTCATCTGCCAAGCCTGAACTGTTTGGGAAGATTTTCATTCTCTATTCTACAACAGCAAATTTAAACATGGCATGGTCCAGATTGAACAGTTGGGCCATCCATTGAATGTGGTAATATTTTCACATTGTGGACTTACAAATAAGATAGCAGTGGAATTTTCACTGGCCACTTTCCTGGTCCTTGGTTTGGGGTTCATTTTCACTATTTTTTCTGACCAATTGATTTTCTTGCCTTTTGATTATTCTTTTAAGCCATACCCTCTTTTCATTTTTTAATTTTCATTGTCTGTATACAAAATATGGAACCTTTGCAGCATGCAAGAATGAACATATTTAGCACTTCCACTATCAATCATGAAAAATGAAACCTATTGGTATAGGAACCTAACAGGAATAACAAGTGCGCATAGCGACATGTGTGCAGGGTCAAACCGCAAACCTCCAAAAGCTCATCTGTAGAAATTTTGAATAATATGACACTTATTCATAGAGATTATCTCGATTATACACTAATTATGGAATACATGCATAATACATAACCTCCTCTACGTTGATCATCAATTTAGCAGTATTCAGAAACATTCACATGCACACATTGAAGCATCAATCACACATATCAACACAGTATGTACCCAGGGAAAGCATAAAGCTGAAAATCCCCAAATATCTGTATATTATATTGATTTAGAACATGTAACAATACATAGTACAATACTCCTCGCAAGTACTCAATACTATCTCCACCTGTTACACACAAACTAGCTCAGATCTAAATCAATCACTGGCTCAAATCTCCTTCGCTGCTTGCCTGCCTCCACTGCGTAATCCTGCATGATAATACTGATGAATGAATGATCCAAATTCCTATTTCCCTTGGATATAACATGCAATCCTCATTGGCAATACTCAATCCCATTGATTTTGCAAATCACATGCACAATTATTGTCACAACAGACAGCTGCCTTGCCCTTTCACTCATCTCTAACACTTGTCTCCACTGAACTGTCCATGCACTGAGTTAACTGATGTATTCTTTAGTTGATTTATGAGTTAATAATTAGTGAATTAATTAATAATTAATTCACATCACTCATCACTAGTGTATTTGTTAGTTAGACTAAATACAACTAGTTCAACTAAGTCAAACTGAACACAACTCCATCAACTTCCGATCCAACTCCACAGAACTCAATCACTGAAATCCTAACTAAAGTCCTCCATGCAATAGCTCAAGTTAACCCATAAGAAACACATATTTCCTTCTGGCAGTTGCATGTGCCACATCCGTAGCTCGAACTGAAGTGCTCCAACAGAATAAGATAATGTTTATAGTCCAAATATTATTAAGAGCTAATAATATTCGACTGTTCTATTTTTAGACTGGGAATCTAAAAATATACTCCGCCCATATGTCTCAAAATAGAGGTCCATCTATTTTTACCAACTTGACCAATCATCCGCCAATAGCATCCTGCAACTCATAGACCATGATCCATATGTCTAAAAATAGACTTTGCGCCAAAAATAGCCTGTAGGACCACTTAGTGAAGGCGACTTCTTTTCACTAAGCTCCATCATATTGTTGCATTATCAACACTCACTCTCAACAAGATATGGATTATTTTCAACTCCTATCATGTAACTCTAGAATTTTCTACATGCAACACATCTACACGGTTCACTTGCTCCAACAACACTTGGAACAAAAACACTCCCAATTGACCCCTCTATTGGGCTAGGAACATACTCTGATGCTGAAGCTCTACCTACTTCTGACAAGTGCTCCATCTCTGATATCTGTGCTACTGCAACATATCCATGCATCTCACACTATTGCACACCTCTCTGTGCCACCTAGCACTGTGCAAAACACTTGTGCCTATCGCATTGCTGCAGCCTGCTAGCTATGCACTGTCCTGGGATTCCCTGCACTGTCACTCTCTCTGGCGCTCCATCCACATCTGTCTCTACCCAATCAGTCAGTTCTTGCTACTCCACATCGGGGCTCCTGTAGCAAGGTCTCATCCAAGAGGTTGGGTACCTCAGGGATCCTGCCCCTCCTCCTTGGGACAATCACTCTATATCGCCCCACCTCCTACCTGGAGGTATGGCTACATGTGATCCCTCTGCCCACTTGGCTTGAAGTTTCCCCCTACTGGAGGACTCTGCATGAGTAGATGTCTCTACTCGATCTCCACTCAACTTCCCCTGTTATGGCTGCTCCACAACATCCTGAAGCTGCTGCACCAATCGTGGATCCTCCACCATTGTCTGAGACTTCTTCTGGCTCTGCATGTTGAGAGCTAATATACCCTCCCTCTCAACCACCAAGTCTCCATTAGTTGCCTTGCTGCTTAAGGCTTTGCATGCACCTTGAACCTCAAGAGCATACAGGTTCTTGACCCATGAACCAATCTGCTTCACCTGTCTAGTGATGATGTGTCTAAGGAAAACCTTTCCCTTACTAAAGACTACATCATAGCCTCTGTCTTCCAGCATCGCGATCAACACCAAGTTTCTCTTCAGTCCTGGTACATACTTGACATTGTTCAAGGTAATTCGACATCCATGCTCCCTCTAAAAACTAATTGTGCCTACACCTGAGACACTATACTTCTCATCATTACCCAATGCTATGAGTATCTGGAGATATTTCTCCTCCAAAGTACTGAACAAACTTTTGTCACCGGACATGTGGAAAGAAGCTCCACTATCAAGAAACCAACCACTTCCCATCATGGATGAAACCATGCATGCGAAGAGTGAAATCCAACTAAAACTGTGAAGCAAGTGCCTCACCTTTAGATCCATCCCCAGATCCCTCCTTGGATTTCCTCCGTGGTATTCCGCCTGATCTCCTCTTGCACAAGATCCGACCAAAGTCTCTCCCATCCTGGCAATTTCTCCCGACCATTGATAGAGTCCTGTTAGGAATGCCAACTCTTCGAAAGACCAAGGAAAGCCAAGCTCACCAAGTCCTCATCATTGACAGTCACCCCCACACTTCCTAGCTCATCTCGGCATTGGGTGAAATTCGTGAGATACTGGGGCATACTGTCTCCATTCTCACACTTAGATGTTTCTAAGTTTATCCTTGAGCGCCATTCCAGCAGCTCAAAACTCAACCGCTTATGATCTAAAATTCGTGAGAACAAAGTATTTCTCGTACAGAGATTGACTGTATGGGCATTCACCAGATATCTCACCTTCCAAAAGAAGGATGAATCCAGAGGCTACCTAGCCCAATTATAGACTCTGCCTGAAGAAATAAAATGTAATCACTTTCTGAATAATAGATCTGATGATCAACTTTGCTCCGATACCATGTAGAAATTTGAATAATATAACACTTATTCACAGATATTATCCTGATTATCCACTATTTTCGGAATGCATGCATAATACATAACCTCCTCTACCATTGACCATCAATTTGCGGAATTTAAAAAAAAAAAAAACAATCGGATGCGCACATTGAAACATCAATCGCACATATCAACACAGTATGTAATGGGGAAAGCATACAGCTGAAAACCCCCAACTATCTTTTTATTATAATGATAGAGGACATGTAACAATACAGAGTACAATACTCCTCACAAGTACTCAGTATTATCTCCACATGCTACACACAAACTAGCTCAGATCTGAACAAGTCACGGGTTCAAATATCCTCCACTATTTGTCTGCCTCTACTGCGCAATCCAAGTTGAGAATAGATGACTTCCAAGTTTGAATTCCCTTGGCTTGTACTGCACAATCCTCATTGGCAATCTCAATCAATGATTGTGCAAATCTCATGCACAACTATAGTCACAACTTATAGTAGTCTCACCCTTTCACCCACCTCTAACACTTGTCTCCACTGAACTGTCCATGCACTAAGTTAACTGATGTATTCTTTAGTTGATTTATGAGTTAATAATTAGTGAATTAATTAGTAATTAATTCACACCACTCATCACTAGTGTATTTGTCAATTCGACTAAATACAACTAGTTCAACTAAGTCAAACTGAACACAACTCCATCAACTCCTCAATCAACTCCACCAAACTCAATCACTTGAGTTCTAACTGAAGTCCATCATGCAATAGCTCAACTAACCCATAGGAAAAACGTATTTCCTTCTGGCAGTTGCATGTGCCACATCCGTAGCTCGAACTGAAGTGCTGCAAAAGGATAATATAATGTTTATAGTCCAAATATTATTAAGAGCTAATAATATTCGACTGTTCTATTTTTAGACTAGCAGTCTAAAAATAGACTCCGCCCATATGTCTAAAAATAGAGGTCCATCTATATTTACCAACATGACCAATCATCCATAAATAGCATCCTGCAACTCATAGATCATGATCCATATGTCTAAAAATAGACATAGTCTAAAAATAGACTTTACGCCAAAAATAGCCTACAGGCCCACTTAGTGAAGGCGACTTCTTTTCACTAAGCTCCATCATCTTGTTGCATTTTCAACAGGCCAAATATGTCATCACATATTTGGAGCAAGAAAACAAGCAATTGAGTGACAAACAGGTCCTCATGGAGCTAGAAATGCTCAAGATGAAAAGACAAAGTGGCAAAGAGGCACAAGTTACTTTGACCCCTATTGAGCAGGAGATTGAAAATGATATGGAGACTTGGCTTGAAAGAGTCAACCTACACCTTGAGAAGCTTCTACAGAAAGCTAATAGAGATAAACAAATGATTAGACACATGACCTATCATTATAGGACCTGAGATAAGATTTGCAATATGAGGGCCAAGAGAATGAAAGCTAGGCTAAGGTGGGCCTTGAAAAGCAAGAAAGAGGAGGATAGACTTAGAATGGTGGCTGAAGCCTCCTTGGATCATCAAAGCACATGATGGTGGTGCTTCACACCAATTTTGGGCAAGTTTTAAATAAATTTTATTATTTGCAATTTTGAATTTCATTACACAGAAAAACTGCCTAAAAGCACATTGCCACCGGCGCTGCACTTTTCCTAGGGGCACTGTTACAGATCCATTTGGGCACATCAACCACAACTTACAAATTGATACTATTAGGGCCCATAAACCCCTAATGTAGTTGTTACATTCCCTAAAGAAGTTAGAGATCAGAATGCTTCACTTCCCAAGAAGTTCCATCACTGAAAACATTCAAAAACTGCCTCTAGGAAGATCAACATAGGTAGGCCTTCATTAGGGTGTGCTATAATGAAAACCATACATTGTCAAGGTGCTATGCAATGCACTTAGTCCCTCTTTGGCCTATGCTGGGTGAATTTGAGCGAATTTCTGTGAGGGTTTGAAAGATTCCTTATCCATTGGATGCCTTTAGAAGTTTCTCAAAACTACCCACTCCTTTAAGTTCGCATTTGGATGAGGAAGGGAGTTAAGGAATAGCAATCCCCTTATCCTTTCTTCCATGGAACTGATTTCTAAATATAGGAGGGCATTCATTATCACCATTGATGGCACAACTTTCTTCATTCACCTATAAAAAGACCACTCATCTAAGTGATCAAGGGGCCGGAAATTATTGAATTGTAGGGAGATGCTGTTGATATGAGATTTTTGTTGATTGCAAGTATTGTAATGATGTCAAAGTGTCTTTCTTGTTGTGAGGAGAGGATGGGATTAAACTGGAGGAGTGATGCTAAATCAAGAAAATTGGGTTGTAACTCTTCCTTTCACTAATAAAGTGTTCAAATATTTTTCTATATGCTTGCATTGTCTTTTGATGTTTTCATATGCTTATCATGTACTTGATTCCATGCTATGTTTAATCAATAGATCATTATCATATGCTTTGATGGGTTCTTGTTTCTGTCTATGTGCAGGTAATTCTCAAGTGGCTTAAGTATAGGAAGGAGCAACATAATCGGTCAAGGGAGATAAGGGACAAGTGGAAGCTACAAGTAGGTTCTCTGTTCTCTTATTTTATCTATTGTTTATAGAAAAGGTAGAGAATGCTTTGTACTATTGTTTCTAGATTAAGCTACTAGATTAGAGGGATTAGGTGTTTATCCAAGAACAATAAGACTTTCCAAAACAAATTGGTGACTCTGCTAGGGAGCGATTATCCATCTTAGTAGGTTATCAGCCTCTTAATACATTTCTACATACTATACTTGTGGTTGTTGATTGAATTTCAGTATTTTTTCATTGAAAATTGAGTCGAAACTATGTCAAAATTTCCTTCTGAATGGCTGACTGTCACCAACGTAGTTTAATGAAGGACACAATGCACTATAGTGCACTTCGCACATAGATCTAGTGTGATTTAGCACAGTGTCTCTAACTGCTGCCTACACTGATCCCTTGAGGATCAGTTTCCCATTTAGGAACCGAAAGTTTTTGCCAATTTTCTCTTGTTTGAACGAGTTGCTGAATATCAATGATGTTTTTTCTCTGAAAATAGTTTTTCATCTCCTAAATTTGGCCCTACTTAGACTAGGATTGATAAACTTTTCTTATGTATTTACTTTGTCATTTTCAATCTATAGTCGAAAGTTAGTTTTAATCGATTGATATTTAGCGAAAGAAAGTGTCGTAAAATCATCTTTTCCTTCGAAAGTTGAATTGTCATCAAATTTTCATTCATGAAAGATTGATTGGTTGATATGTGCATATGATTAGTCATTTCGTTGAGAGTGTCATAATTCCTCATTTCTTTGAAAACAAAAGTGTCGTAGAGTCTTCCTTTCCTTGAAAAGAAATTGTCACAAAATCGTCATTTTTATGAAAATAGTTTGTTGATCATTTGCCCATTAGTTTAATTTTTTTGAATCATTCACATAAAGGGAAATTGAGAAGAAATACATGCATCTTGCATTGAAAAGAGTTTGTGTGTGCTAAAAGGAATAGTGTAGGGAATTTGCATTTAGATTGTGCTCTTTGATCTTTGATCAAAAGAAATCTAATTGCTCTATCTCTAAGTAGCTAGGATTTTCATTGTTAAAACTGAATGGAAAGAATGATTATCATTATAGGTGCATTCCTAAAAATTTTAGAATACATCACGTGGTGAACTTGAAAGACAAATTCCTAAGCAAGAACAACTTAAAATAAACATCAATTTACCTAATGGAGCATTGTCATTAACGAAAACATTTAGTGGTTCTAGGCTAGGGACATGTTCCGACGTCGTTAAACCAAGCAACTGTAGCTAACTTGTCTACAATACATCCCGAGTGTGATACCTCATTCCAGGTATGTGAGTATACCGTAGCTCGTCCATGTACCTTCGGGTATATAGGGCGGTGTTACAGTATGTAAAGTATACCAGAATGCACTCACTGTGCGGTTTTGCATTAAACAGTGCTTATACGGACTGGACCTCCACGTACCTTCAGGTATATATGGGAGGACAACAATAGGTTGCTATCCATCCTTAAGTAACTGAGTTGGCCGCCTTGCAAGTTTGATACACTAAACACAACATTCGGGGAGATTGCCTGCCCGTACTTCTTGGTTCACCAGGAGGTATTCTACAGTTCATAGTTTCCTGGTAAACCTTTTGCCTAGTTACCCCTTTTTGTTTATTTCTTTTTGATAATAAAATTAATCAGCAATCATGGAGGAACATCAACCCAAACCCCATCATTCACAAAGAATAGCAAGCCAACTACCTTTGCCTCCCGAAGCGACACCAATTTCGATAGAGCAGTCTCGTTTAACTGAGTCTAGTACATCAAGAACTCCTAGTTCTTCATTTAGTTTGCCTGAAACATTCATTTCGGTAACTACAGAGACTCCAATTACTCCGACTATTTCTGGTACATATGTTCCTAAAGAATAAGTTTCACAATTACCTAAGGACATTAGCACTGATCCTAGTGAAACAGTAACCGAGGTTGTCCAACAACAAGTTGATATTCAACTTGAAATTGTTCAACAAGAAAGTGCTTCAAAACTTGAATCAGTTCAACCAGAAGTTAGTCTAGAATCTATCCCAGTTCAAATAGAAGTTACATTTGAACCTAAAGTTGTTTAGGAACCTCCCTTTGAAACTATTGTTCACTTACTTGAACATCTGGACTTCGAATTTTGGCATTCAGAAGTTGTTACCCATTAGACATTAGTAACTGTTGAAACTACACTTTCATCAACACTAGAAATATTTTACGGACCTGATTGTCAAGTTCTTCCACTAGATTTGATTGCCATAGAGGAGGAATTAATAGAATATTCCACACTTGGAACCCCATTTCACTTTGGAACTGGGCTTTATCTTCACCCTACTACTCCTGATTACTTTGCTTCATCTAATCCTACTTCCTTTCAAGTAACTGTTGAATCTTTAGGAAAACTTTTGGGCCAATTAACTATGGCTGAACAATCGTTAACATCTTAGAATGTATCATTTGATGCAGCTATAGCAGAATCTTCTATTGTAACTCCTTTGATGTTTTCTACCACACCTCAGTCGCACCTGTATAGTGAATCGTACATCCCGATTGGTTACCAATCATTGTTAGGAACCCACTCAGGGGTTTCTTCTACACCATGGTCATCACCCATGTCCTCAACTAGAATTCTACCTGGTTCTTCTCTAATGGGAACTCAACAGTTTGATCCTGCACATCAGTATCAGGCTAGACAATTTGGTCAATAAAGACCTGTATATCCATTAAATACTAGATTGCCACCATATGGATAGCAACATGCTTATTCATCGTATCTTCCTTATTCTGGAGGACAACCATATGGTAATTTCCCACAATATTTAAGTCAACCTAGAATTAGAGTTTGTCAATGGAAACCAACAATGCAAACTCAACCAAGGCTTGTGTATCCAACAAAACCAATGCAAACTATGTCAACTATTCCTATTACACCTGTTGTTACTACTGTGTCACAGTCACAAGCTCAAACTATTGTATCTCAACTAGTACAAATTGATCCTTCTCCCTTGCAACCACAAGTTTCAAGTCAAGAGGTTCAAGCTTCTCAAGTTGGTATACAACAACCACTTGTTTCTGGAGTTCAGCAACAACCTCAGCTTAGTATACCTTTATTTGGACTGACCCAGGATTACACTAGTATAGTTGATTCACAACCTGGTTAACCTTTCATTACTAGGAAATATCAACAATCGTGGCTGCCGCAATTCCAAAAACCCCAGTTCCAAGCTCAGTTTGGACCTGGTTCACAAGCTCAACCTGGTTTTGGTCAATATCAAGCTTACCAAGGTCCTAGGCAACAAGGCTTTGTAGGTTATGGACAACAACCACCTTATACTGGTTTTGTTCAACAACCATACCAAGGTTACCAAATGCAAATGCCCTATGTTGGTCTGAAAGACCTATTGCACAAGCAATTCCATCATATCCTAGGTATGCTCAACCTAACTTGAATCGACAATTTCCATTCATATCAACTTTAGAATTACCAGATTTAAACCGACTCACCAATGATCCAATCTCATATGCACCTTGGTAGCTGGTAATTCCGCATAAGTTATCATCTGATATTCCAAAGTTTAACGGAAATCCTAGAGAAGACCCATCGAATCATGTTATGACCTTTCATTTATGGTGTTCATCCAACACTTTGAATGATGATTCGATCAGACTTCGTCTTTTCCAAAGAACACTTACTAGTCCAGCTACTAAATGGTACATTGAATTACCAAGAGCTTCTTTTGGTAACTTCACCGCTTTAGCCACTACCTTTTTGACTCACTTCCAGTTACCTATCAGATACAAGACTAGAACGGAGCTCTTGACCAACTTCAAAAAGACTACTGCTACCCATATATCAGATCATATTCATGAGCGGCGATGTCATCATCGAATGGTTAAGACATATGTTCCTAATCAGCTTTTATCTGAGTGGTTCATAAAGTCCTTGTTGCCATCAATCATTGAGGATGTGGCAAAAGGTCGAGTTGTCACATAAGAGAAAGCTATCGCTCGTACTCAATACTTGGATTTCATTTACACACAATCTGGCATGCTCTATGATAAAATTCCCAATGCACCTAGACCATCTTTCACTGTTCCACCACCTCCACAATCAAGTAAGGACTCTCATGCCAATGACGGTGTGATCGTTTCTTCAAGCACAGAGGCGACAGGAAGACCATTTGGTCAAACTCTTGTTGTTTCCAATCAAGCTACCAATACATCAGAAAACACTCATGCCTCAGATATTAATGCTGTGTCATCTAACAAAGGCAAAAATCCAAAGCAACCAAGAAGTAAGAAAAAGGGGAAGAATAATAAAAAGAAACGAGACAATTCCTCTCCAGAGAAATCATTTGATTCCCCTACCATGGCCAGAAAACCTCATTATCCATGTCTAATATGTAATGACGAGCATTATACAAGATATTGTCCACATCGCCCTGAGGTCTCTAAATTTTTAAAGACTTCAACTACATCAGTAATGTTAACAGATCCGTTTCCAACCCCGGAGACACATTTGGTTGCAACTGACCATGCTTCCACATCCCGAGTACTCATGTTATCCATAACAAATCCACAAAATGATGTTTTGGTGTCAACAAGAAATAAATATTATGGAAATCCGTTGTCGTCGAATAATCAGGCCACTAATAAACTTAGTACTTTGACCTCAACTTCATCATAAGTTGTTCCACCAGTTGTACCTGAATTGATAATAAAACCACCAAAGGGAGTTGTACACAAATCAACATTCAACCCTTGTGCTCGAGCAACTCAAAACTATAATATAGTGGAAGATCTAGCTCAATCACCTTCCACTATGTCGACACTCGAGGTGTTGCAAAACTGCCCCTCCCAGAAACAAGCTTTATTGTTATCAATAGGTGGAATAGATCCTACAGATTCAAATCATGTGGTTTTTAACCATGTGGGATATTCACCACAGTTAGCGACACAATCATCTTTCCTAATCCAAGTAAAATCTCTCAATAAGAACATTCACTGAACTATTATTGATGAGGGGGCATCTACTTGCATTATGTCCATGAGTTTTTGGAAAACACTTGGTTCACCACCATTGTCACAATCACCAACTACGTTAGAAGCCTTTGATGGAAGAACATATACTCCATATGGGATTTTGAGTAAGCTGCAAATCAAACTAGGGGGCAAGACAATTACTATTGAAGTTGAGGTAGTTGACAGACTCCTCGATTACAATATTTTAATAGGAAGGCCTTGGGTATATGCTATGGCTGCTGTCGTTTCCACGTACTTTCGTACAATTGCATTCCCTTTCAAGGGTGGAATCATAGCCATTGATTAGCTAGCCTTCTTTGCCAATAGTTCACAGGCTACAAGAAGCATTCCATTGATACACGGAAATCCATTGTCACTTTAAAGTGTTGGAGTAGGTCTCCATAAAGATCCTTCCCTAATGGGCACTTTCACCCTCCTATCACCATTTGGTATGGCGGAAGTGGCAAGAGTAGAGACTTGCAACATGATGTCTTCTACATCATCTAATTTTATCAGGATTTCCAACCACTTTTAAATTGATGGTCATAGTGAGGTGTTGCCGTTAATCCCCATTGAATCATCATAGCAATCAATATTTCGGGCTTGTGCAGCAAACCCTAATCCGCACTCAATAATTGTATGGGTAGATAGATCGTTAGAATATGGTACTTCTTCGGATCCTTTTTCACGTATACATTCTACGGATGAAGGAATCGTCAAATCAATGATGATAGGAGAGGCACCGTGGGATGATTATCATCATTGTTTCCACCTTCTAGATGACATTGAAGGTTATTCAAATGAACTAAATCACTCATTGAACGTTGATTTCTTGTCAAATTTTGTAAATACTATAGATTCTGAGCGTAATTTGTCAAACATAGAAGAAACAATTTCTATAAATATTTCGACCAAGCCTAACATTGTAGAAAACATTCATGTCAGCGAATCTTGTTCTCCATTGGAACTTGATAATTACTGTGCTCTGTTTCACGAATTTCAAGATATTTTTGCATGGTCTTATGAGGAGATGTTGGGCATTGACTCAAGCATTATTGAACATGAGATTAAAATGTACCCTGATGTCAAAGCAGTATGATAATGGCTTCGACCTATTCATCCCAAGAAAGTCACTGCCATTAAAGCAGATGTTGAAAAACTTTTGCGTGCTGGCTTAATTTTCCCTGTACCTCTTACTGATTGGGTATCTAATATTGTTCCAGTGATGAAAAAATAAGAGGAAATTCGAATGTGCATTGATTATAGGAATGTAAACCAAGCATGTCCAAAGAACAACTATCCTACACCTTTTATTGACCATATTATTGAGGAATGTGCCAGATGTGAAATCTTTTCATTCATGGATGGATTTTTTGGTTACAATCAAATCAATATCCTCCCATAGGACCAATTGAAAACCACTTTTACTTGTCTGTGGAGCACATTCGCCTATCGAAATTTACCTTTTGGTTTGAAGAATGCAGGGGCTACATTTCAGAGGGTGATGAATTATGCCTTCCATGACATCAAGCACATTGTTCAACCTTATCTTGATGATTTTCCTGCTCATTCACGAAAACAGACTGGTCACCCGCAACATTTGAGAGAAATATTATTACGGTGTTGACACTACAAGATAAGAATCAATCCACATATATGTGTGTTTTGTGTTGTATCTAGTCGATTGCTTGGATTCGTAGTTTCAAAAGATGGAATTCGACTTGATCCCATTAAGGTTCAGGCAATCCTTGACTTGCCTCCACCTTCAAACTTGTTACAGATACAGAGACTTCAAGGGAAGGCAATCTTTATGAGGAGATTCATTCCAAACTGTGTTGAATTAGCTAAAGGTTTTACACGTCTATTGAAGAAAGGGGTACCCTTCCATTGGGACCAAGTTGCACAAGCTTCTTTTGATGCTCTCAAAGATTCCCTGATTAGAGCATCATTAATGTATGCCCCAAACTATCAAAAAGACTATTACCTGTATCTCGCCATTGCAGATAAAACCATTGATATGGTTTTAGTTCAAAAGGAAAGTGGAACTGAACATACTATTTATTATTTGAGTCATAATCTCAACGATACAGAAAGTATGTATTCACATGTCGAAAAACTCGCCTTGGCAACTGTTCAAGGTATGCAGAGATTTCATCATTACATCCTCCTCTGCCAAACTACCATTATATCATATTGCAACCCTATGACATACATTTTGCCACATCAATTGTTGGGGGGAAATTATTCTAAATGGATATTTATCTTGCAAGAGTTTTATTTGGAATTCATCAAATCTAAATCAAACAAATCTCTTGTCTTTGCCGAGTTACTTTGCGATCTTCCCTCATCCTCCAATGATTTAACATCAGAAGCATCAACCTTGGATGAGTCTCTTTTTCTTATCTCATCAAGTGATCCATGGTATGGAGATATACTGATCTATCTCCAAACCCAAGCTTCTCAGCCTAATACCTCTTGCTCTGGACAGTGACATACTCGATACCCAGCTAAAGATTATCTAATCATTGGTGATAAACTTTATCATCATGGTGTTGATACAATTTTATGTAGGTGCCTTACTCATGAGGAGGCTGAAAAAGCTTTGAATGAATGTCATTCAGGTGCTTGTGGGGGGAATTTATCTGGTTACACAACTACACAGAAAATTCTACGTGCTGGTTACTTCTAGCCAACCATATTCAAAGATTTCATTATTATTGTTAAAAGTTGCCATGCTTGCTAAATATTTGACCGTAAAATCATATTACCACCTGCACCACTGCATCTAGTCATTGATTTTGGCCCATTCACAAAATGGGGAATTGACTTTATGATATGTAACCCCACCTCGGCCGGGGGGCATGGGTATATTATAGTAGCTGTTGACTATTTTACCAAATGGGCCGAGGCGATGCCAACATTGAACAACAGTGGCAAAATGGTTGCTTTGTTTTTCTTCAACCATGTCGTTGCCAGGTTTGGTGTACCACAAGCCATAGTTACAGATCATGGGTCACATTTTCACAATCACATGATGGTTGAATTAACTTCCAAATTAGGATTGTCACATGATAGTTCTACTCCATACTACACGCAAGCTAATGGACAAGTTGAGGCTATCAACAAAGTCCTTAAGAACATGTTGCAAAGAATGATTGGAGTTCATAAAAGGAATTGGCATTTAATCCTGTACTCAGCTTTGTGGGCAGATCGAACCTCGGTGAGAAGTGCAACCAGATTTACACCCTTCCAGTTGGTGTATGGTTTGGAAGCAGTCTTACCAATCCAATGTGAAATCTCTTCTCTCAAACTTGTCATTGACCTACTACTTGACACTTCTAAAGAAGAAGAATGTTTCTTAGAGTTAATCCATCTGGATGAAACCTGTCATGATGTCGTAGTGGCTAATGAGGTGCATAAAAAATACATCAAGGTGTAATATGATAAAAGTGTCAAGCCTCATGTCTTCTCAGAAGGTGACCTAGTCTTGCTTTACGATCAGGAGTCTTATAAACTTGGAGCAAGAAAATTTGAACCACTATGGATGGGCTCTTATATTGTTAAGCATGTGTTGACGAAAGGTGTCTACGAGTTAGTGGACTGTGATGGGATTCCATTGTCGCAAACCCAAAACAGGTTGTACCTTAAATGTTACTATGCTTAGTTAAGTGTAGTAAAACTCACTGTATATATTCTTTGGTTGCAGGTGTGTGTCTCTTTCTTTTAGATTTCTTATTTGGTTAAGTAATCCACTTTGCATTTATTGTAGATGTCAAACTTTTCGGAACCATTTGTTGGTTATGCCAATGGAGCTAGTTGTAGTACGCAGAATTTACCTTCTGCAGCATGGGCCATTTTTGCTCCAAGTGGTGAGTTAGTAAGTTTTAGAGGGATATGTATTAGACGATCAACAAACAATATCATTGAGTATAGTGCGTTGATTGAACTCCTCTCTGATGCCATTTCACTTGGAATACATTGAATCATCATTAGGCTAGACTCACAACTTGTGGTACTACAACTTACTGGCATCTATACCATCTGAAACCCAACAATTCATCACATTTCCTTAAAGTTCATATTTTGGAAAGGTATTTTGAGTTTATTCAATATCAGCATATTTCCAAAAATCTGAACACATTAACTGGTTCTCTAGCAAACTATGTGTTAAATAGACATTCGCAACATATGTAAAGTAAATATTTTTAGTTCACATCCTCATTTGAATAGGATTGCATCACTTAACCATAATAAAACTATGAAAGTAAAATAGATAGTTGTATATAAGTTTTTACAAACATTTTGTGTCCAAGACAAAAATTGGTCATCTGACCAAAAGAACTCAAAAATGTATGTAGAAAATATTGAAGTAGACTAGTGCTGCTCATGATAATAGGTCACATCCTATGTTATCATGCGTAGGAGTCTCATCCAACGACTCGGCATGCCAATGGTCTGGCGCTGCAATCACATAGGTAACTCCTCGATCCAGACATTCGTAATACCTAGGGTCAAACCCTTTATTTGATCTTGTAGCTCGACCAATGTCTCTGCTAAATCCAAGCCACGGAGAACTACTCTCCCAACAGCTCTCTGTATTGGCACACCTGCCTCTTATTGGTGTCCCATAGGTCGAACAGGTCCAACATCCACATACATATAAAAAACTTTGTTTAATCTTGGTAATAATCAAAAAATAAAAAAAAAGTAGAAACTTTAAAATGAAAAAACACTTTGGTAAAACAGTTTACCAATAGCACTCCACTGCGCTCCAACAGGTAACATCAGATCTGGATTAGCACGAAAATTCATTCCTGAATATGGATATTCTACAAAGGTCATGTCCTGTCAGTCAAACCACTCAAATAAATTAGGGGTAAATGATATCAATGACTGGCCAGCATGCCTAGCCATAAGATCTACCCACCTCTGCATCAGTGGGTCTCTATGTTTAGGTACTCCCAGTGAGATGAGTTGTGACTGCATGAGTGGAATTCTCTCCAAGGAAAAAGAAATCAAGATCGAACCATAGCCAAAAAAAAATTTCTTTCCAGTCTTTACCTTGGTCAGTTGTTCTTTCGTGGATAAAATAACTGCCTCACACTAGTTGGACACTTTTGGCTCTAAACACTCTAAAGCATACTGCATATATGACCTGTTTGCCAAGTGTGAAGTTGCACTGCCAGCCAGTTTGGTGAGGGTAAAAAGGATTGTTCTCAATGGTAAATCACTAACATCCCTGATGTTAATATTTCCATCTTTGCTAGGTTGAGCTCCTTCCTAAAAGAACTGTCGTATATAGTCTCTCACTAATTTACCTTCTCTGGTAAATCCTAATAGTGAGATGGGGGCATCTCGCCTCGATAGTGCAGTCAGAAAGTAAATGCCATCGATGGTAAAAGGGATCACTTTGACCCTAATGTGAAAGCCTTGATTGGTAGGATCCCAAGAATGAACAAGGAACTGTAAAAGCTCAATTTGATGCCACATGCTAGATAATCGAAAATACTTGAGTAACCCACAATTCCTTAGGGCATCAACTATTCCCTGATTATTTAGGGCAATCATATCTTGTTCTTCATGCTCTCGTTCTCTCCATATAATCACCATTTTGGTCCGATGAACATTTGAAATGCAACCATTAGACAAATTAGGATCCATTTTTTGCAAAAAACACTAGAAAATTTGGGAGAAAGCAACTGTGAAAATTTGGTGTTTGTGCCCAGTGCGCTGCAATGCATACAACCTTCTAGGTGTGTGCAATGCAGTGCACCTTTTGATATTGAAAGGGTGCGCTAATCCAAAGTTTGAAAAATGAAACCCTAAGGCCCTCAAAAACCAAAATTTTTTTGCTTAAAAATGAAAATAAATGGAATAAAATGAAAGAGAACAGGGTTAGCTCCTACCTAGTCTAGATGGCACGAGAAACAATCAACTGAATCCTCCACGATCAGCTAGTGAACTTCGAGGTAGAAAATGGCTCCAGAGCACCAAAGTCAAGGGGTAAAAGTGAAATGGTAAAAATGAATGATAAAACTTGTTTTTATGTTTATTTCTTGCACATTAATCGAGTAAACATTAGTTTTTATTCATTTTATCCATGAATAGGTACTTTTAATCCACTTTGATGGAGTTTTGAGTAGGTTTAATAGCTGAAAGGTAGAATTCGATGTGCTCAAGTGTAAAGAGAACATCTTTGACCAAAAAGCAAACTTTTGTCTCTTTTTTTAGCCTTGTTAAAAATGAAGAAGGAACCCCCTTGGAGTCCTTTTTAAACTCTTTTTAGACTCTCTAAATATGAAAAGATTGTTGAGCGCTTGTCTATTCCAGCTCGTTAAAGGATTGGAAATGATATCTCTTTTGTATTATTTTACGCTTTTTCAGACTTGAGAGATTATTTTACGAAAACGAATTTGTGGAGTTTCCTTTCCGTCTCTTTTCAAACTCTCTAAACATGAAAAGGACTGAGTTGTCTTTATCTTTAAACTTGTTAAAAACATCAAATAGTGACAAACTTGTCCATCAAGACAAGGCTGAGTTTCACCTTTGCTAGACTCGTTAAAGCATCAAATTGAATTGGATTCGCTCAAATGGTGAAATTATACAACATGCATATGTTATCATCCTCAAGCTTGATTAAAAATAAAGAGGTATTGGTTAGCAATGACTGGGGAAAATGGAAAAAAGATGAGAAAACTTTATGGTAGCAAATCGCTATTGAACATGACACTTTCACCTAATCACCGTGATTATGTGGGTTGGGTCATTCAGCTTGATGGTTATCACACCGTTGGTCTATCATACCATCCATTACTTTGTTTTGGGTCAATGATACCAATTCATCTTAGTGTCACCGACATGTTCAAGAGAAGTCATTCAGTTCAAACTTCATCCTTTGCAATACCGTAAACCTTCATTTTCATGACTTCCATTCCTGAACCTTGTGTCATCAGTCGATTTTTCATCTCCAAAATCATTTACCATGTTTCATATCGTAGATGTGGGAGACATCAAGGCCCTCCTATGATGAGTCGCTTCTTGTCAACATCAGCACATCATTCAAGAAGTTGACTTAGAGAAACCCCTTTAGTACCTTGAGGCTTGCATACATCAACGACAGGTTTCTCGCTTCCGGCAATAGGTTGACATCATTGACCTTCGACTGAAAGAATTTGTATGGTGTTCGACATCAAATCATTTATTCACACCATGTGAAATGTACTGCAGTACCTTGAGGGTCATTATCATTATCAGTGATTCCTCTTGCGTCTGTTAATGGCTTACATCATTGGCTAGTAATCAGACAATGTCTTTCCATGTTCGACTTTCGAACATCTATTCACATGGTTAGACTTGTACTTCAGCAAAATATTGAATGAGATTGAAGACCCCAGATCTAGTTTTATCCATCCGAGTTGCGATATTTTTAGTAGTACTAAATCAAATGTACAATGGCCTTACATTCATGGTCAACCATTCATGGGTCTATATCTATAGACGACCATATTTGTACATGTAATGAAAGTTTATAAGCTAAGCATGGGTATGCCTTCCCTCAGCTAGTTCATGAGAAAAATAAAATTTTCATGATATATGTATTGTAACTAATGTAGGTCACCTTCTGTTTCGAAACCTCCTCTCCTCGTGATAAAGCATTTCACTCAACAGATATATCTATGACTTCATGCTTTAGGGGGCAACTGTGACAGATCCGTTTGGGCACATCAACCCCAACTTACAGATCGATACTATTAGGGCCCATCAACCCCTAATGTAGTTGTTACATGCCCTAAAGAAGTTAGACATCAGAATGCCTCACTTACTAAGAAGTTCTATCACTGAAAACATCCAAAAACTACCTCTAAGAAGATCAGTGCAGGTAGGCCTTCATTAGGGTGCGCTGCAATGCAAACCATACACTATCAGGGTGCTATGTAGCACACTTGGTCCATTGGATGCCTCTAGAAGTTTCTCAAAACTACCCACTCCTTTGAGTTCGCATTTGGATGAGGAAGGGAGTTAAGGAACATCAATCCCCTTATCCCTTCTTCCATGGAACTAATTTCTAAATATAGGAGGGCATTCATCATCACCATTGATGGCATAACTTCCTTCATTCACTTATAAAAAGACCACTCATCTAAGTGATCACGGGACTGGAAATTGTTGAATTGTAGGGAGATGTTGTTGATATGAGATTTGTGTTGATTGCAAGTATTGTAATGATGTCAAAGTGTCTTGCTTGTAGTGAGGAGAGGATGGGATTGAAATGGAAGAGTGATGCTGAATCAGGAAAATTGGGTTGTAACTCTTCCTTTCACTAATAAAGTTTTGAAAGCTTTTTCCATATGCTTGTATTGTCTTTTGATGCTTTCATATGCTTATCATGTACTTTATTCCATGCTATGTTTAATAAATAGATCATTATCATATGCATTGATGGGTTCTTGTTTCTGTCTGTGTGTAGGTACTTCTGAAGCAGCTTAAGTACAGGAAGGAGCAACAGAATCGGTCAAGGGAGATAAGGGACAAGTGGAAGCTACATGTAGGTTCTTTGTCCTCTTCTGGCCTAGTAGGGCAAGCTACTTGCCTAAGCTTGGTTTGTGGTTACCCTGGCATTGCCTCCCTTTAGCCTAAGGTCAATCTAGGTGATAACAAGACCTACCCATGGTCCGCGAACCATGGGATTGTATAAATAGAGCGAGGCTCTAAGTGTAAAAGATAACTAAGAGGATAACAAAGTAGAGAGAAGAACAAGATTCTAAGTGACTAAGTGTGTCTTGGGATTGTAGTGTAGGAAAAGGCTCTATAACTGAGTGCGCAAAGGCCTAGTAGTCCACAGCTAAGTGCGCGGACCCCTGCAGTTGAGTGTGTAGGACAGAGTCGAGTTTGTAACCAAGAAAGTAATTAATAAGGAGAATTTTGATATCATATTTGTGTATCTATTCTTGGGTTAATGCATGTTTGATATAAATTGCAAATTTACTGTTTATTTACTCCGAGCACCTATATGAATGGTTTATATTATTAAGTATAAATTAGCATGCAATTAGGCTAAGTTAATAAACTAACATTGGAATACTAGTAAGGACTTGGGTAATAACGACGTTCGGGCCTTGAGTAGGGTTGTGCGAAGGCAACATCTTAGGCTGCGAGGTACGGGAAAGTGCACATAGCGACATATGTGCAGGGTTGAACCGTGGACCACTTGAACTCATCAGACATCTCCAGGGTGCGGAAACCTGGTTCTAGCACCCTCCCATACTACCTTGGGTGAGACCTTAGTCCGCACTCCATGGACTGTTGCCGAAAGGTCCAGTATTACCGGGATTTGTTTGGCTAAATCAACTCTGAACTTGGGTCAGGCCCCAATAAGCCAACAAAACTAATGAATTTGTTTAGTCACACATTTATTACCATAATTTATATTCATTACGTGTAAGTTTGATCTGTTTTGGTAGCGGTTTAAGGAGTAATGTATTTTTTTAAAAGTCTAGGCTCAAACTAGATGAATACTTTTTTGTAGGTAAGATAAATGGAGGAAACTAGATGAATACTTATGAACTGAAATTTGATTTATTTAACCTGACATTTATGTATTCATAATAGGCCTATGCATCTTTCTTTACCTGAGGAAGATTGCGAATTTTCAAATCATTCTAAGGGGAAATCTAGTTGAATATCATAGTTTAGTTGATGATCTAAAATTTTCCAAAGTGGTAATCTGCAAGCTACAACTTGGTGTTAGGATGAAAGAGGTAAATACTAGTTAATATATTTCTTTTTCTTTTAAATGGTTTCATATTACTTTACAAGTTAGATGAGAATATGTGACTTACGTAAAATAGGTAGCCAAAAGATGATGCATTTGATGAAGTCCACTATATCATGTTCCAAAATAAGTATATATCAAATGCTTAGTTTAGTCTGTGTCCATTTATAGTGAACAAAGTGCATTACCTTTTACTATTGGCATTTTCACTAACCAAATAAGCGAGGCCAAATAAGTAGGTTTTAGCAGTTTAAGGTTGAAGATAGAAGGAACCATCCCCAAACACATTGTCCTTGGTTGAAATATATGGTGAACTCAATGCATTTATGTTGAAATGTTCATTTGTATGGCTAGAATAAAAAAAATCACTTGACTTATGTATTCATTTTCAACGATGGAAATTTTTGAAAATTCAATGCATTATACATTGTGTATATATGCAGTGTTTTGTAGGGCCATATTCTTCTTTTTCACTCTTATGGCTTGATGCCTCCTCTTGGGGTTAATACACTTCAAAGTAGTTTTTTACATTAAAAAAATTATGCAGCATGAAAGGACATGATTATGCCTATGCTTTACTTAAAGGTTGAATACTAAGTTGTTAAGGCATTCTTTTCTATGGTGACATATTATTGCTTTATTTATACAGGTCATCTGGGCATGTAGTGGCCAATATCACCCAACTGAAGAATGTTTGTTTGAGTTTCTTGATTTTTTGGGGAAAAAGGACAGTGACATTGTCGATGTTGAGGTATATGTTGTATAAATTATTTATACTCTACATTAGTTTATATTGTAGTGTTCATCATTTTTTATGTCTTATACTTTGCATTATATCTTCTTTTATTTTCAGAAGATGAACTCAGTGTTGATGGTAATAAGAAGGAATTGAAGAAAGAGGAGAATAATAACATTCGAGTGGCAAATGCGGAAAAAGAGAGAGAATCAAATCAGTCAAGTGATACCCTTAAAGCTAATATCCCACATGAGACACACATATACAGATTGATGCTCAAGTCTTTAGAGTTGGTGAATTCACCTACATTTCCTTGGCAACACAATGATAATGTTTTGAAGTGATGAAACAATATTTCATGTGTAAATTGTAGTCCAACCAATATTAAGTTGGAAAATCATATTTTAATACTTGACATTTTATATAATAATCTATGTAGTTGAAATTATTTATAGTTGCACTTGATATTATTTAGTATTGTAATTAACATATGTAACTTTGTTTTTTCATATTAGATTAACATGCACATTGTATGACATTTTTTAAAATTTGATCATACTAATTAATTTATGTTAATTAATAATGAACATATAAAATTAATCCAAAACTACCAAATAAGTAGTTTGTATTGATTAATGACGAACACAAATAAAATGAATATACGACTAAATAAGTTGTGTATAATGATTATTAATGAAAGTAACTGAAATGAATACAAAATTCTAAATCAATCATTTATATAACAAATATGAACTACCCAAAAATGATAGATGACTATTGCAAATGATAAATTGGTGATTACAAATGAGGACTAATTTTGCATATATACGACTATTAGTAGCTAATTTACAGTATCTTATAATATGACCAAAATATAGTCATATTTTTTTGGTCATTAATTGGTTTCAATCAATGACTAAAATTGCCATATATATGACTATTAGTAGCTAATTTATAGTATCTTATAACATGACCAACATTTTGGTCATATTTCTTTGGTTTTTAATTTGTTTTCTCGGGTGATCATATAGTAATATATATTTTTGTATATTTGGTCATTAATTGTAGCAATTAATGACCAAATCAATGACTAAATTAATGATCAAATTTATGACTAAATATAATACTAGACAATAAATTGAGACAACCAATTAATGACTAAGCTAAAAATGATTAAAAGTTGGTTGCGTTATAAGATACTGTAAATTAGTTACTATTGGTCACCGACTGAAAAATAGTCGTTTATATGCAAATTTTAGTCGTTTGTTTAGTAACTAATTAGTCATTCTTTACTAGTGATTTTACGTGATTCAAGTTGCGTTGGAATTGTCTCATCGAACTATTGAACATGGCGCTATTTCCATAAAATTTTAGGGAATTTATATTTCAGGCTTTTTTGGATCCTCCTAGATCAATCCTCCCCACTAGGAAGCTTTTGGACCTCCAAAAGTTAAATTACTCAAAAAATAGGTGAGAGTATTTCTCCCTCACTTTCCCTATCTTGACCCATCATGATTTTCTTGGATTCATTCTTTTAAGACCCACTCAAATATATTCCACATTTCCTTGATGCGAAGTCCTTGTCTTCGTGTCCAAAATGACATCCTCCTACAACTTGTTCAGATACTTAGGAGAAAAATCATCAATGGAAGGAACTTGACACTTATATGTTTAGATAAATAAATAAATAAATTATATATATATTATATATATATATATATATTATATATATATATATATATATATAATATATATTATTATATATATATATATATTAATATATATAATATTTTACATAAATAAATGGTTTAGTTTTGATAACTAACATTGATCTATTCAATTTTTAGTAAAATTATAGTTTTTAATAATATAATTAAATAATTAAATATAAATATAGTATTATATTAGGTATTGAATTATATATATATATATATATATATATATATATATATATATATATATATATTAATGTTTAATAATTTTAATATATATATGATTAATTTTAATATCTAACTATGATCTGGTTAATTTTTACCCAATTTACTTAGCTCCAGAAGTATAATAATAATTATAAGAATATTATTATTAATTTAGTTAAAGGAGGTTTGACTGGGTCCTTAAGTTGAAAAATAGATGTTAGTCTGTTTAGCCGTTGGAGTCTCTGCTTGGACTATTTAACTCGCTATACTAGATCTGTATCTTCAACTTGTCCTGACGATGAACCACACTAGTTGGTTCGAAACACGTCGACAAATGATCAATTATGTGATTTCGCCAAAAATTTTCTAAGCAAACTTGAATACTGTCATCCCTATCTATGACCATTGGAGGCTCATGCAGTTTCAAGTTTGATGCATTCACAATTGAATACATCTGCATATACAGTGGTAAATCTAAGCAAAAATAATTAGTGCTAACCTTCCACAAAATAGTAAATGGGACATATCGAATTGGCCTGAGCTTATTACCTTCTCCTCTTAACCTATATTTTCATATACGTATCCAAACATGATCATCAACATGGAAGTGATGATCCATCCCATGTTTAACATGCCTAGCCTTTCACTAGTCTTAGCTCTTCTCCAATTATTCTTGCACTACATGATGCACCATCTAGATCTTCTAAATGAATTTTTGGGATTTGTGTTCATCTCTATGCTCATCAAAATCAACATTTTTCCCAAAAATAAAATCCAATGGAGACTTTGGAAGTACCCAAAATAAGTTTCAAATGCATATCTTTGTGTAGATGAATGTAATGCTTGATTGTATCCACTTGCATTTATCTCTATCTCAAACTACTGCTACAAGTATAAATTATAACAATGGTATAGTTTTTCTCTTTTATTTCAATGTATCAAAGGATTTCTATTGTTTTCCTCCCCACTAAAATACCCATTCCACACTAGTCAATTCATGTAAAGGAGATTCAATAAAGAAAAAGTTATCGATAAATTTCTCCAATACTAGAATGCTCCTAAGAAACTTCTAACTTTCATTGTTGATGTAGGCTTGGGCTAGTTCACAGTCACATCAACCTTAGAGGGATCTATTTTCAACTTACCACCCCCAACATGTAACCCAAGTACACTAAACATGTCTTGCCAAATTCACAATTTGACAATTTCACATACAACTTCTCTTTTTTAATAGTATCAAATACTTACTTGACATGCTTGATGTGTTCATCCCAAGTTTTACTAAATACCAATATATCATTTAAGTATAAAATCACAAATCCATTAATGAATGGTCAAAAAATTTCATTCATCACATACATAAAAGTTTTTGCATAATTGAAAAGCCCAAAAGGAATCACTAACCATTCAAAAAAACCCTCCTTTGTTTTGAAAGTGGTTTTCCAAACACCACCTTCTACAATATGAATTTGATGATAACCACTTCATAATTCTATCTTAGTAAAGTAAACTAAATCCTTTAACTGATCTAACAACTCGTTAATATGAGGAAGAGGGTATCAATTCTTTACCATGAACTTATTTAGCTCATGAAAGTCAACACACATTCTCCATGTACCATCCTTCTTTGGTACCATCACAATAGGAGATCCACATGGAGAGGAACTAGGCATGATGACTCCCTTTTCAAGAAATTCTTGAACTTGCTTCTTAATCTCTACATTCTTAATCATTGACATCTTGTACATACCAACATTAGGTAGAGGGGCACTTTCTTGTAGCTGAATCTCATGTTGAATCTCCCTCTTAGGAGGAAATCCTTCATGTTGATGGAAAATATCATCATAGTTAGAAATGAGATTAAATAATTCATCCTTGTGAGAAGGATCATAACCTTAAAGGCATAAAAATTTTCAACATCCTTTTCTTTCACAACCAGAAGTAAAAAATTCCTATTGTCATTTATGAGACTCTTCATTTTCCCTGCACTGACAAGTGATAAGTTAGTCTTGATGTTGTGTTCTCTTACAATATACTCGACCACATGTTTGGTGAGGTGATATTTTTTCTCCTCCATGAAGAATATGGATTTCCTATCATACAAATAAGCACTTCCGAATACAATTCCACAAATATCAAGAGGAAGCATGTCTAATTGGACCTCATAAACAAATTTTGAAGTGATAGATAATCGAAATTTACACTGCTTCATCACTTTTATATTTGCATTATCACAAATCCAACTGAGAGGATAAGATTTCTTGTGAGTTATTATTTCCAATCCCAACTTCTTGACAACCACTTTAGATATTGAATTCACTTGGGAACCAATATAAAAAAGAGTATCCACTTTGGTATGCTTAATTATCACCCTTACATGAAAAATCTCACTTTTTCTACTTTCAGCACTAGGAGATGGAATAGAAGAACTAAAACTAGCATGAGAATATGTCTTACCTTACACTCCAATATTTTTGACTTGAGTTTCATCCTGTGAATCAAATCCAAAATATTGTTACTTAATTGCACCATTCTTATGATTTCCTTTTCCTTCAAACCTCTCAGGTATTATTTTAGGATGCATCATCCAACAATGAGCATCATCATGCCTTTTATTTTTACAATGAGAGCATGTCATCCTTGCATCTTCTTTATTCAGTATAACAACCTTGTTTCTTTTCCTCTTTCCTTTAAATTTATCTTAAGAGAAATTAGATGGTTGGTTCTTTGAAAAATCATTCTTCCCATTATTTCCCCGGCAGTCAAGATGAGTAGATTGAGCACATATGCCATTCAAATTAGAGAGATTAAATAAAATGATAGTATGGCAAAGATAACTATGAAATGCATAAATGTACTTTAAAATTTTATCTACAGAATCTAATGGAATATTTAAAGATAATTCATTCAACCTAAATTATTCAGTAAAACTTTGCACATTTTTTCTTTTTTCTTGCCTCAAATTTTACCATTCCATGATTTCTTTCTAAGTATAGACTAATGGATACAACTGCTTATTTAATTCGTTAGTGGATTTTGAACATGAAGAAAGGATGTTACCATTATTTTTTTTTCATTCTCGAAGTTTACATTCCCACCAAACCAGTGATGTACGTTCAAACTAATCAGAGGCCAACAGAATATTTACCTCTTCTTAAAAAATTTGTTGAATATGACAATAAAATTCTATTAGTTGAATCCAATTATCTAATATTTATGAATTAAGCTCAACAGTATACAGTGGAAGTCAAACTTAACATCCAACTTCAACAATGGCTTCTTTGAGGTAATCTTCTTATGAGGGTATGACAACAAAGAATTAGACAAAGAAGAAGGAGGCAAAGAATGAACAGGGGAGGGAGGTTTTGAAGGAGGAGGAGAAAATAGAGGACGAGGGGGTTGATCACCCTCATTCTTTACTTAAATAATGCCTTCTCCTTTTCAAATTCCTCTTTCTTTATAGAGTTCTCCCATATTTGATTGCAATAGACTAAATGCCTTGAGAAATCCAACTCAAAGCTAAGAGGACCCTCTCATCTTAGTGAATCCATCTCTACTCTTTGAGTGAAACTCATCAAACTAGCTTTGGGATTCTATTCCATTCAAAAACCAAATAAAACTAGCTCACTAAGCTTTGATACCAAACTTGACTAAGTTATTTTAATACGAGCCTATGATTTGTCATATTTAAATAAAATGTGAAATGGAAAAGTTCACTAAAATATTTTAAAAATTCTATGAATAGAAATAAATAATTGTCGATAAAATAAAAGAGCATAGTGTGATTGATAACAAAGTTCAGCCAATGTGGGTTACATATTAGGGTTGGCTTCCAATGAAGTGGCCTCTTTAATTATGATGCAAAATTACTCAAATTACATCAAATCCCTAATTCCTAAAGTTGACTCTCTATTATGAAGTTGTACAAAGCCTCAAATAACCCCTCTCAAAAATATCTCCTTTCTTAAATCTAAATAGGGCATAAAAATGATGTAATACCATAAACACAGTGATAGAAAATGCTACAATGCTAAGGACCTTGGCTTCCTTTTCATATCCACCAAATTTCGGTGTCGTATACTAACCCAAAGAATCTCTGACAAAAACCTCTTCCTCTTCCTAATATTTAAAAGGGGAAAAATACTCACTTTTATACCACAAACAATCTAAAACTTGGCCTTGAAAAGACAAAGATTCAACCTTTACATAAAACCACACTGTGTAGTGCAATGGAACGTGCTTTTAGTATAAATAACATTGGGGGTCCACACCCTTGAGGTCAAGCCCATGGAGGTTTCGGCCCCATCCATTGCAATATATATATATATATATATATATATATAGGGCACATTAACCATTTATTATAACTATTCAAACCATATTATATACTATATAACATAATACTTGGCCCATGTGCTCATCGACAATATTCAAGATATGATGTGGCATGTGGAGTGTATTGGTTTCTGTTCAATCGCCATTGATGGGAGGTTATGGGGTCAAGCCCGCCACCTTCCCCCTTTGTCGCAACTAGTTATAATGAAAGCATATATATAGTATTGTTCATTTATATAATAAAACAAACCCATCTCCCAATGGATTGGTTATTGGCCTACCTCCACTGAGGTTAGGGGTTAAAACGCAACACTCCGTCCAACCAACAGATGATTATCTTGACTAATTTCTCGTGGTACCATGTGGCACCCTTTTATTGGGCCATGTGGCATGCTTATATTGGACATTTTATGTTGAGTCAGCATCTCTGCCACATAATCCACCACCTACCATGTCACCACTTACTCAATGTCATGTGTTAACTCTATGTTGTGCCATGTTAGATGTATGATATTGCCATTTGGCGCTATATAGGTGTGCCATATCTTACCCTATCCATTTTTATGTTTGGCATGAACTTCAAAATTCCATAAATTTTTCATTTGGCCTCCATTTGATGTGATTTAAGTTACATTGGAATTTTCACATTAAGCTCTTCTACATGGTAGTATTTCCATCAAATTTTGGGGACTTCAAATTTTAGGCCTTTTGGATCCTCTTGAATCAGTTATGGTACTACTTTGGTGCAATTCTAGATATCCAAATGCTCAAATGCAAACAATAACTCTGAATGTATATGTTATCAAGATGTGATGCACAGGAAAGGGCCCACGTGCTCGAATATGCTAAAGGGGCCTAAATGACTATAATATGACTACTTCATTTCAACTTTGTTTTCATCTTGATTCTTGTGGATTTAGCATAGGTGCCATATACCATTGGAAAGTTATTTGAGAGGGATATATAGTTGTATGATTTTCATTTACACTTGATTAGGATAGTTGAACGAAATATTTATTTAATCCTCACTAACCTCTTAAATTAATGAGATCAAGTACTATGAAAGACATTGAATAATCTCTCATGTTGTTGGGATTTGAAATCAATGAAATTATAGTTGACATCAATGAAAACATATGCACAAAAATATCCCCCTTTGGAATTGATGGCAATACCACCAGACTTATGCTTAGTCATTGATAATCTTGGGTTAGACTCCCCTTATATGTTTGTTGATTATACTCCCCCTATCTACTTGTTGACTACTTAGCGATCCACTCTTGACATCTGCTTATTATCCCTCTTTGAAATCAACGGAAAAGGGAATATACTCCCCTTGTGTTGGCGTATACCATTTTCTTAAGCTCCACCTATCACCAACCTGCTTCTTAGCTGGAATCAGTGAGCCATTCCTCTTTTTGAGGAAGAAATTATCCCCATTTCTCTCTAATATATTCAAAAATTTCTTTGGGTAAAGTATTAGTAAATATGTCTACAATTTGTTCTTTTATTGGAATGTATTCCAATCTAATAGTTTAATCAAAAAATTATTCTTGAAGAAAATATACTTTATAGGAATGTAGTTTGTTTTAGAATGCACAATAATTCTTTTTGAGATTTTGATAGCACTAGTATATTCACACATGATAGGTACATGATGATGAGCCTTTTTCTTGAATATCTTTGAGATTTTTCTTCATCAATAAAACTTGAGTACAACATGGTGTTTCTAAAATATATTCAGCTTCAACTATGGATAGAGAAATGGGAGGTTGTTTCTTGATGAGTTAGGAGACCACAAAGCTACCTAAAAAGAAGGCTCCCCCATTGGTACTCTTTTTATCATTAATACTTCCATCCCAATCATACCATTCATTGGTTATATTAAATATAACCATTCGTTATAACTATTCAAACCATATTATATACCATATAACATAATACCTGTCCCATGTAGTCATTGACGATATTCGAGATATGATGTCACATGTGGAGGTATTGGTTTTCATTCAATGGTGGTTGATGGGAGGTTATAGGGTCAAGCCCGTGTTCTTACCCCTTTCTCACAATTTGTTATAATGAAAGAATATATATGTTAGGCTCCTATACTATTAGTGTAAACCCTTATTGTTATTAGTACAACCCACTTATTATATTGATGTACCCATGTAGTGCCCATATTGTTACTATTGCGCCCCATAGAAACCCACTATTGTTATTATTGTGCCCAAACATTATTATTGTTATGTAGGCTCTGATTATGTTATGACCCCTTAGACTCCTATATATAGAAAGGAGGTCTTTTCATTTGTATCATCCAAGAATTGTTCATTTATGTAATGAAGGAGGTTCCCTCGAAGAGCTGATTCTAAGGCGTTGATCTATCTTTTCTATCTTTTCTTGAGCTGGTTTCATAACATTTGGTATCAGAGATTTGGATTCTAGGGTTTCGCTGCTCCAAATAGGTCATCGTGGAATTTTTGCTATAAGTTTTTTTCTGCAACATTTCAGAACTAGAAAAAAAAATCCATTTGAGAAGACATCGCGCTAAATCTTAGATCCAAATTTCAGAACCTTTTGCGCTATAGTTGCGGAGATAGGATCTGAGGAAGTTGGTGTTTTTGCAGACTCCTGAATTACATTCCAAACAGGTGACCTAGGGAAAATTGTCATAACTTTCTCTCTGAGCATCGGATTGAAATTTCGCAAAAAGGTACAGAAAGAGGACAGATTGTAGTATTTTCTAGATATTTTTCAGAGCCAAAGGTCCAAATAGTGACACGTGTCACTTCATACAAGTTACTCTTCTGGAAAGGTCTATAATCAGGTCACTGTGGGAGATTTGGCATAACTCTTCATTGGCGAATCCAATTGGGGTCAAACTAGTGGTATTGGAAAGAGGACATAGAGGGCTACTATAGATCACGATTTCAGAACTTAAAGATCTAAAAGTACAAAGTTACAGTCGTTGCAAGATTGAGCTCCTAAAAACAAGAAAAAACAAGATGAGAAAGTTTGATGGGAAGAATCCGGTAAATTGGATACTTCAGATGGAGCAATATTTTGATCTACATGGTGTACCACTGTTACAAAAGGTATGTATTGCATCTTCATATTTAGGGCCAGATCAATTTTTATGGTATAAAGGGCTTTGTTCTCATAAACGACTTGTTACGTGGTCAATTTTCACGGAGGAAATGATAGCACATTATGAGGATACAAAGAGAAACACCTTCTTTAGAGAAACACCACAACAATTGGAAAGAGTAAAAGGCCTTTGTGACATACTAGAAGATTAAATTATGAAGCATACCCTTCACAACTATAAATATGGAAGTGTTGTTTCTCCTAACCTTCCACAACCTACAAGGGTTACACCACAACAATT